>JAODAL010012189.1:0-96490 GCA_025379985.1 Phyllomedusa bahiana | reverse complement strand
TTAAACCTGCTCATTCAGTGATGAAGACACTGGCTATAAGGTCATGTGAAGAATGATTGAACACAGGCCACGGCGGTCATGTATGGTGTACCCAGCAGTAGACCCCTGTAGCCTGCGTTTGGCTGCAGTGCTGGAATAAGCGGGCTCATAAAAAAGGTACTTTTTCTATTTTTAGTAGTTACCAAAAAACTGTCAAGAAGTTGGTACTTTTAGAACACCCCTTTATAGAATGCAATCCACATAAAATGCAGTGTACATTTAGAACAATGATCAAGTAGGAAAACCCAACACAATCATATGTTTGTACAGAATATATACCTTTTTTTGAGTATAGCTATTTAGAAATGATCATGAGGTTCTGAGTCTTGAACAACAAGTTCAGAACATGGTAATCTTATCAAACTAAAAAGATAAAAGGGCAAGCAAAAAAATCAAGCAGAGGCTTACACAATGAAAAGGGCCCAGAGGTATGGCACAGGGAGAATAGGAGGGTACATACACCATGGAAACAGATAAAAGATCACTCACTGGGTGGGTTCAATGCCTAGAAGGGGAGTCATATGATGAGTCTAGAGAGCCATGTACCACAGCAGAGGAATGCAACCATTTAGCCAACATAGCTCGGAATCTGATACAACAGTTTCTATGTCTATAAAGCTATTCCTTATGAAAACGGAACAAGGGTCTATGTGAAAGCCAATGTCTTGTCATTAATTTTGTGGCATAATTAGGCTTCTAAAAAAAAAAAAAAAAAAAATAGTAAGCCTTTTCTGTTGCAAAGTCCTCAAAATCAGGGGGAGGATAAATGGCTTTTGGATGCAGGCAGAACATCATGTCGTTTAGGAACTTAATCACTTGCTTCCAAACACAAGGAAGTAAGAAAAGCTACAGGAGAGGTTGCATATAGGACATTCATGTATGTAGCCAATTCAAAACTTACCAAGTCTCAGTGAAATAGCATGCTCTATGCAGAACATAGTTGTGAAAGGCTATATCATTGGAAGATACAGTCTTAGGGAAAGAATTTTGGGCCCTCTTAGGGCTGGTCTCCACGGCAAGGGTTTGCGGACATTTTTGGTTTTGAAAACGTCTAAAAAAACCCGGGGCTGCAAACTTTTCAAGGGAACGTATGGAAAACTTGGTGCAGCCCCACTGCATGGGTTTTCGCCCGATGTCTGAAAAACCTGTTCATTCTTCCGTCCAGTTTTCGGACGGAATATAAACCCGTGTTATGGGAATACTAATGGAGAAAAGCCGCCCCTTTTGCGGCCGGTGCACGCCACAAAAACAGGACAAATCCCGGGTCGGATAGACCGACCCAGTATTTGTCCTGTGCTGTGTGGAACGGCCCCTTGGGCCCGTGAAGAGGGGACAGCTTTTCTCCGCACTGAGCGGAGAACAGCCCTCCCATTCAGGTGTTCATATTCCGTCCGGAAACCGGACGGAGGAATGTGCTTGCTCAATGTTTTTTTGAGAAAACCCGTGCAGTGGGGACTGTTGCACGGGTTTTCCATAGAGCACAATTGTGCTCTGAAAAAACCGGCCGACAACCCGTGCCGTGGGGACATGCCCTTACAGATGGGAATAGGGCAAGGCATGTCTCACTGGCAACTAAGGATCCAGACGAGAATCACTGATTTCTTATATGGCTATTGTTGAAAGGTATATGCCAGATTTAGATTTTTTTTTTTTTAACCCCTGTAACTACAACTCTTCAGCATGTGTGAATTGACTTGCTCTGTACCCAGAAACGGAGGGATGTGCTCCTGCCTTGCCCGTTATGGGATCAGCCACTTCGACTGGGGCACAACGTTTCTCTACAGCACTCTGCCATTGCTCCTGGCTACTACCTGTGCACTGCCAACATTTGCCACTTCTACACCCTCTGTAGCAAGAGGCAATGGATTATCTTCAGCACATGCTCCACCGATGCTATAAGGACAGCCAAGGATCTACTGAGCAGGCAGGTTTATACTGCTCACGCTTGCCCTGTCTGGTGAGGCTGCCAAAACCATGCATGTACTGCGGGCTGTGCCAAAAGAAGAATCCCTCTGGATGACCGGTATCTGTGCATGCCGGTGAGCAACCTACAGAACTTTCTGCTAGACGGAACTAGTACAACAGGCTAAGAACAGCAACAACATGCTTCAAGGAGCATTCCATACAAGACTTGACTTTCACGTTGTATTGTGCATATTCAATAAAAAGTTATCAATAAAAAGTCTTCAATATTATCTCTCACCAAATTATGGCGTAAAATCGGAGGTTTCTAGCTTTTTGCTTAAGGCATGACCTGTAGTTCACTTTCCGCTCCTTCCCTGTACTAGGCAGGTAAGCCCATGCAACTCTGAAGCAACCGGGGAGGATTGGTTTGTAGTTACATCCCCAATGCGTAAAGCTCAGCAGAGGGGAGAATAAGAGACGCTCCTCAGCAGCCAGGGGATACAGCCTGCAATAGAGGACTACAGTGCTAGACATATATAGCTGACTACTACCCACAAACTGATGCTGAAGCCATGCCAATACATGCAGCGCTGAGGAGGAGCACCAGCAGTAGGACAACGGCAATTATATAGTTTACAAGGAGGATTAGCGTTTGTGTGTAAGGATTTGTCTCGACACCGGAATACCGCTTTAGAGAGTCAGTCATACTGATCATGCCTTGTCATGCTACAGAATTGGATATAGTTGTGTAGGGAAAGATTCAGCAGAACTTGAAATTCATTTCATTTACTGCTTGTTCTGGGTTAAAGGGCTTGTCACACCATCCTGTTCTATAGAGCCACAGCCACTTCAGAGCTCTAAAGGGGTAAAGATTGTAAGTCATGCAAACAGGTTCTAGCCCTTCAAGGTAAAGGAAGCGAGCCCCCATCCCGATCACGGATTCAGCCTGGGAAAGCAGAGAGGGGTGGCCAGTAATGGGAAGCTTGTATACAAAAGCAGGAGATCCAATGTTGCTTCTCTTCAGAGTTCGGAGCAGATCTTAATATATTTGGCAATCGTCCTTATTTAACTTTGGCTACATGTTTAAAGCTAATCAATAAAGTGGGAATCACTCAGTGGGTGGCGTCACTGATAGACTGTCGTCGTGCTAGGAACGTACACAAAAAAAAACAGCTGTTCTTGAAAAGACCACCTACTGAATTCCTTAAAGGGGTTTCACCAAAAAGTTTGCTGCACAAAGCCGCCCGTAGCTAGCCAATCCGTGCAAGAGAATATGGGTGATCCAAATACAGCCAAGTAATTGTGCATGGCTATATTGGGGAGCTCCCATAGAAGAGAATGGAGGAGAAGACGGCAACGAGCCCAAACCTCCTCATTCTCTTGCATTCAGCTCACAGCTAGCGACCCATGCAGGGTATTTTACTCTGTGCTAAACTCTTAACTCACAATAACCATTATATTTTAACAGTAGTAATAATTTGAACACAAATGCTATGGAAGGTTTCCGAACAGTTCTACAAGTCTTCTCAGTTACTCCTGCTCTACAACATGCTCCTTGAAGACCAGATAGCATGCTTAATGCAACAGGTTCCTTTAAGAGACTTTCAACTTCTGTGGACAAATTCTTAAAGGGGTTGTTCAGAGTCCATACATCTTCCCTACCTGCTAGGTAGAGAGATTATCACCAGGATAGGGGATCCTGGTCTCTGCACAAGCAAGAGCCGTTTAATGGTGCGTCAAACATATTTCAGGTTGCTTAAAGGAGTTGTCTCACTACAGGCTTTCAGCCTACTTCAAAAATCCTATGCTGCCAGACACACTGAATTCAGCGGCGTGCTTATCGGCCACTTCACCTCCCACTTCCCCCCTCCCCTCAGCATACACCCACCTCTTCTCCTCAGACTACCGTAACTACGATACAGCATGGGGAGGGTGAGGGGGTTTGCTGCCAGAGTTAACCCTGTGTGTGCCTGCCTAGATCTGCTGGATCAGCTGCACTGTCAGCTCCACAGAGTCAGGAGACAGCAGGGAGAGGGCTGATCTATGAGTGTGGAGAGATCTGTGAAGCTGTGTATGCTAATAGCAGAGCAGGGTGGGATGCAAGTGTTCCTATACCCCCTGCTTAGCATACAAATCTCCATGGACTTCTCAAGCAACAAACAAATCCTGTCAGAACAGACACAGGGCAGCTGTGAAGTGTTAATATAATCAGGATGTGTCACTAATACAGCAGAGCAGGGAGGGATAGGAAACCGTTCACATGCTCACCTGATCTGTTCTGTTAGTATAGTCAAAGCTCCACAGACATCATGATTATAGTAACACACTTCACTGCTGTCACATCCTACTGACCACAGATCAGCCTCATCTCTGCTCTCCTCAATCTGTGTAGAGAGCAGGAGGAAGCAGGCACACAGATTTAATCCAGGCAGCACAGCTACACAGACACAGAAGCCAGAGCCTTCCCCCTCCCTCCACTACAGAAGCATACTGTGCGGGAGGGGCTCTGTGCTCAGACCTGTATTGAGAAGCTGATGAGTCACCAGCACTGACAGCCAGTGAGATAAAAAACAACAGGTGGGCCGCTATAGGGATTTGAGAAGCTGATGCACTCCTACTACCAGGGATAACTCAAAATCAGTAGGACATTTGTAATGAACATAGATTGCAAAGCTGCTTGTTTTTTTTAAAGATCTTTTAATTAAAACCCAATCATTTTAGCGAGACAACCCCTTTAACTAAAAGTGTGTGACACTGAGGGAAACCAACAAGAACATTATGACAATTGCTGGGGATTTCATCACAGATCCGTTGTTTAAGGCTATGTCTACACAGCACAGAGATACCATCAGATTTTCAGTATTTTGAGTCAGCGGGGAATCTGATGGTACACGGTGCTGCATGGAGAGAAATGAAAAACCCGTGCAGTAGTCTATACAGCATGAGTTTTTAACCTCCACAATAAAAATCCAGCGGAATATGCAACCTGTTGCTAAGTCTGCCGGAGTCCCGCGGTTTCCCATACATTTGGAAAGGCCAATGGAAGAAACTGAAACAGACCACGGTTTTTGCACAAATCATTGACAAAAACCATGGTCCTGCATAGGACAAAATGTTGGCAGCTTTCCGACGTTTTCTTGTCCTATGCTGTGTGGCCTTAGCCTAACACCTATAAATGCGTCTTGCTGAAAGACCCCTCCAAGTTCACAACTGAATGAGGAAATGCTGCAGGAAAGGTGGGACATGCCACTAGGATGCCATCCTCACCTTTAGGACACCTAGGCGGGTTTTGGCAGCCATCTACCCTGAAATATCTCCAGACTCTTTTAAACGTTAATAAGGACAGCCCCAGCATTGCAGCTACATACAATGGCACTGGGGTCCTACAGACATCAACCAAGCACTGGGGACAGGGACTGATTACTGTAGACTGTGCTAAAACAGGGTGATGTAGTGAGGATCATTACTTCTAGTGAGGTCTATGGAAGTCATTGCCTGGTTAATCAGGAGACGCGGCAGCCTCCTAGGTACATTGGATATCTGGGTGTACCTAGTCCTGATCGTTCAGCAGGGCTGTGGAGTCAGCAAGCCAAAGCCCTGACTCCTCAATTTCCCAAACCTCCGACTCCTGACTGCCTCATACACGGCGCATGTTTAGGTGGTAACTTTTCTGTTGTAAAATGGTAACGTCAGGCTTTTTATCAACTTATGATACAATAATCAAGCGATTTAGGTAGAACAGACACTGACAAGCTAAAGGGTAACATTGTTTTGATCTTTTGAACACGTGTGGGCAGAGTTGAAGAAAAAGCTGTATTTGTATCCAAGTCCAGTCCGCACCAACATTGGGAATGTGTAGAAGAGACCTGGGATCGGATTTTGGTCAAGACATGCTTGAATCTGATCCAGAGCCCAGAAGGATTCAGGCAGTATTGAAAACCAAAGGTGGATTTACCAAATACTAACAAAATATATTAACACAATTAAATAACAAAATGGATCGAGAAGCTGGAAGAACTGTCAGGTTCGGTGGAGGAAGCCTGAGGATATGGGGAGGGTTCACAGGCAAAGATGTCGGATACTTGACCAGGATCAATGTTGATCTCATATGCGAGTATTCTACAAGAGGAGTTACTTCTTATACTCGAGTACTATGGGTATGTGGACAGCGACCTGAAGCAGACATCGAGGTTGGAGAAGGAATGGTTCAATGACAATGAGGTAGAGTTGCTGTATTGGCTCCACAGCCCTCAACCCAATCAAACACTTGTGGGTAGAGTTGAAGAAAAAGCTGTATTCGTAGCCAAATCCAGTCTGCACCAACATTGGGAATGTGTAGAAGAGACTGGGGATCAGATTTCGGTCAAGACCTGCTTGAATCTGATCAAGAGCCCAGAAGGATTCAGGCAGAGCTGAAAGCCAAATTTTGATTTTTAGGAGCAAAACAGTAACAATGCAGTTACAGGAAAGAATCTGCAGAACTAAGCAGATGCTAAATACTTGCAAGTCAGATTTATGCAAGATGACTGTATAAAAATTACAGTAGCCTCATGTACAAAGATGTAGTGGATGGAGAGATATGGAGCCTGAAAGTCACAAGTTCAAAACAATGTTACCATTTTGCTTGTTAGTGTAAAATATATTTATTGGATATGACTTTAGAACACAAAAAAAAAAATTGTAAATATGCAAAACACTGCAGGAACATTTGTGGAGTCTCTGAATTTGTTCTGAGAAATAGTATTGCCTCCATCAGATCCTGCATACATGACCTCACATCTGATCTCATGATTTCCAGGCTAGAGAACGGCCTCTCTATACCAACTTGGGTTGGGGGCAAAACGATAACCACAGGGGCAACATCTCTAACAATGTCAGGGTATAAAGGATTTGCCTCAGCCACAGTCAGTTTTGATGAATGGTTAAACTCTTCTACTTCTTTGAAAGCAGGTGAAAAATTCTGCTGAAATCCGTTTGCCCTGGGAGCAGAATCTTTTCCCCTGGGGCAGCGCTTTGCCTGCTCCATGTCATCAATTACACTCATGTGATGAGGCTGAAGATATTGGAGCAGTAGCACTGGCCGGACACAATGCATTCTGCTCTCTACACTGCATCAAACTAACTGGACCAACTAATTATATATTTTGGGAGTCAGTCCCTTTTATGACGACCCTGACGCCACAGCCTTGTCGATCAGGCACTGTCTTCCAATACTATGCAGGTCCATGCACAGTCTACCATGGTGGCTGCACTGAGGGAGGGATACTTACATTTTTATGATTCCCTTCGGTCCATGTCCGTTTTCTTCAAGGCTTGGCCCCATTGCACCAAATGTGACAAATGCTGACTTCCTAAAGTTTCTACATACAGAGGCAGGGTGCACACATGCCAGCACACTTGGCCCTCTGTGCAGCCCCCTCCTATCAGGACTCTAACTTCCTTTGTCTCTTTCCCGTTATAATCCATGCAGGAATGATTCATTTTGACACCTGCATTCAAATGATGACACTTTAGGATGTGGCACTATAGTTGGAAGTATAGGGCTGTATATGCTTTGTTAAGCAACAGAAAGGAGCAATCCATTAAAGGGGTTTGTCTCACTACGAAGATTATAATTGAAAAAAGGTGGGACCAAAAATCTAAGGATGTACGTCCTTGTTACTATAGCAAAGTGCTACGTTTATAGAAGAAAGGTGTCTGGTTTACATGTGCGTTAGCAACGGTGTTTGTTATACTGGTCCAGAGGAAGCAATCTGTCCCTGGCCCATGTTGTGCACATGCAAACGAAAGGCAAGTTAGAGGAGGGCAGGGATGTGTGTATCGGTCAGACAATGAGTATAAGCAGTTGAAGTATGAATACAAACACACAACCCCCCTGCATGTCCTCTCACTGCATCTCCTCCATGCCTGCCAATACACACATCCTCCCCCTCCTCTATAACTGCCTTTACCTTTGCATGACACAACCTGCAGACAGATTGCTTCACTGACCATTAAAACACACACCATTGCTAAGCACGAAGTAAAAACCACACGTTCTCTAAAACCGTAGCGAACTTAGCCAAAATAACCATGGACGTACAACCTTAAAATTTGGTCCCCACATTTTCAACTGAATCTTCATAGTGAGACAACCTTTACAGCCTTTTTTTTTTTTTTTTTTATCATCTCTAGATTGCTATTCCTCTAAGTATTTGACACAATCCATAGCAGATCGACAAGATCCAAAGCTCCAACCCGTTAGCAGGTCCTGATGATTCTTAACTTTATTATACCTATAACCTTAAAAACGCCACAATGAAAACTATTGTCAACAACTGCATGGAAAAAAACGACCTGAAAACGAATTACAAACAACTTTCAAAAAACTGAGTTTTCTGTCATTGCTAGTCAAAAGCACAAAAAAAACGCCGTTTTTGGAGCTCGTCTTTGCTCTGCTTTTTAATGTGTCAGCACATTAAGCCATTGGATGTAAACTACACCCTAACAGTGAAGTTAAAATGTTAAAGTAGCACTTCCTTTAGAGCACTGTAAGCCCCTTTTTGACACATTGCCCTGTTGTGGTCCCTGCTGCTACTACTTTATTAAATTTTGCACCAGATTCTTTCACCAAAACCACAAAAACCACATTATCTTTCCATATATGCAAGATAACGATTCGCATCATAATCTGTAAAGAAAAATGATTGTTAGCCCCAAAATCCCAAAAAAACGCATTATTGCGCTCAAATTCCGTAAAAAATAATATTTTAGTTCCGATAGCTGGATCCCTTTTATTAGCGCCAAAATCTGTAAAAAAAACAAAAAAAAACAAAGACATATTCCGGCGCTAAAGATCCGTAAAAAACTGATTTTTAGCTATAGAAGCGAGATAACATTTTTGTCGCTAATTAAAGTTAAAGAAAAGCATTTTAGATGCCTAAATCTTAAGAAAAAAAAAAATGAAAAATATTTATCGTCACAAGCTAGAAATTAGCAAAAAAAATCTGTAAAAAAAAACAAACGTAATTTTTAGCGAAAAACAAATATTAATAGCACAAAACTCAGTTAGCGACAAATCCCCCCCCCCAGCATGATCATTTTATTGCGAATGGAACAGACAAGGACACCAAACACTTGTAATGCAAAATTTGATAGAGATTATACCATAGAACCTACCCATTTATAGGGTAACTTGTCTCTGAGGGGTTTCATTAAAATTCGCGGCAAAAAAAGCCACGAAAAGGTGCTCCAAAGAAACGTCCAGCGCTTTACCATAGTACTCCTGCAGTATAAATTTTCTGCCCGGCACTGGCGTTTTTTTTAGAGACATTTGCAAAAGAGCGTCCAGTAAAAAAAAAAAAAAAACGAGCAGAAAAAAAAGCTCAGGTGTAGACATCAGTACGGTTTACAGTTAGAAGAAGACTACGGGGAGAATGATTACGTCCGTTTTTAGAAAACGTAAAAACGGACGTTTTTCGGTGCAGTGTAACAAGCCAAAGCAGCATCCTCAACCTGCGCCCATCCAGCTGATGGGAAAACTAACAACTCCCATCCATTCCCACGTTATAGATTCTAAATAATGCATAAATTGGGATTTTTAGTTTTCCCAACAGCTGTGAGAGGCAGCTGTTGTTGAGTGATGCTTGCCTAAGGGCAATAGACTGAGATATAACTATCGAGTTAGTAGAACGGCCAGATTTTCTCAACTGCAAGTTATAGAACTTAAAGGCATTAAGTCCACAAGGCCATTTTTTTTACGCAGTTTTCAACTGTGCGAGCTTCCAAATGAGGTTAGGCCAACATTGAAGCTGCTAACAAAAATGGACTTGTGTGACTTGCCTTAATTCTATAACATGCAGTATGAGAAAATCGTGCCGTTCTACTAATCGTAAGTATCTCTCATTCGTATTGCCGAACAATGATGGCGTTTTAATGGATATATGAAAAATAAAGTTAATGAATCAGCCTGCTACTGTTTGGAACGAGTGTATTTATTATAGAGTGTAATGAAGGCTCTGTAGCGAACTGGGCAGTATTTCTATCCCTTCATATACAATCTCAGATTATAATTGCAGATCAACAAGATACTTACCTGCTTAACAAAAGTGGAGGATTACGGCTATTATTGTTAGTAATTACGATGATCACACTTCCTGAAAAGAGTTTATAAATGCACTAAAAGCATACCACCTCTCTCTTATAGAAGACATGTCCCACTGTTCATGTTTCAATACTTTTTGCACCACTTGGAGATGCTCCAACAAGATTAATGGCAAAACTGACAACAATATTTTGGGTATCAACAATCTGAATTGGAAATCTAAACAGTCCTCCTCGTCATCGTTTCACCATGATGGCATCATGAGACTCAAGACAACACCTACATAATGATCATTGGCCTCACCATTGCATACTGTCAAGCAGGATGCTCTCAGACGAAGTGACCATTGTGCTTACAGTGATCAACATGCAGGTGTGCAACATTGAATACAGAGAGAATGGGAAGTCACAGAAACGCAAAGAAGTGATGTCCGTTTGGCTACTTCACACATTGAAGACCGCTTCATTGTAAACAATGCCACTCACAACTGGCAGGCACATTTAAGGGTAGGAGACAGGCAACCAAGAGTCAGGACGAACAGATTATTTAACCTTTTACATCAACATGGTCTTAAACTAGACAACCGGCAAGGTACCTACTTGTAGCATCGCACACTGCACTGACGTCTCCAGCATTGTATGCGTCCATATCATAGTAATCACTTATCACTGGAGTTCCACTCATCCTTAACTGATGTTCCCTGGCCCAAGCTAGACAATGAGGCCCTGTGCCTGGTGGTGTGGTCAGTCCTTAGGCACGGAGATGTAAATTATTACGAATGGTCTGATGTGCACTTTTTTCCTCTCACCTTCCCGCCATCAGATGGTGAGATAGCCAAAGGTAAGTCCCCGTTCCTCTGCCTTTTCTTGGCTCGTTCAGTCCTCCTGTATCATGTTAAAACCTGCTGATTGACTACCAGGCAAGGTTTCAACGCTTATTTTCGGGGCGTAATTACGCGTGATAACTTGGTGCGGTGGCAGGAGCGGGGCCGGCACCTCGCCGGCCCATAAGACTTGTCATTACCAGTTTGTGCGTATACCCGCTGTAATTCACATGTCCTAATCGTCCCCCCCTGCGGAATCGCCATCAGGAGAGGAGACGTAATCCATAGTTTCTCTATAGAACTGTGAAAAACTGTAATGAAATGTGGGCGTTTGTCAGCCCTAAATTTGCGCACATCGCCGCACAAATTAGCGGACCGAAATACGGCCCAAACTTTAGTCCGAGTGAACATGGCCTAACAATGCTTTTACAGGACAAGAATCTGCAGAACTACGCAGATGCAAAATACTTGCAATTCACATGAATGAGATAGTGCAAGATGATTGTCTATAAAATGGTAGCCTCATGTACAAAGCTGTAGTGGATGGTAAAATATAGAAAGCCAAAACTTGAAGACTGTCTGTAAACCGACTGTCAACCTTTACCATAGGCTTAAATAGATGAGCTGTGCAATATGTGAATTATTTTTTAAACCGACACACCACATTCCTAATAAACAAACAAGTGCTGTGACGTGAGGAAAGTGGAACCACAAGCTAAAGAGCCATCCCCTACAATGCCAACCCCCACCCGCCCCCCCCCCCCCCCATCACCACCAAACACAACAAAATCTGGTTGGAAAACTGACCAGTATTTTTGGTTTTGCCATTTGAACCGCAGCCTAAGGGTGATCAAAAGTCCCAAAAGTTACCCTTTTTGCATGTCTGATGTCTGTTCTGATCTAAATAGTTTGATTATTAGTATCATAAGTAAAAAAGCCGATGTTACCATTTTAACTAATTAAAGTTATCACGTATGCATAGTCCAGAGTTCAGGAGTCTTAGCCTTGGCTTACGGACTCCCATACCTGCTGTGACAGCAGGGCTGTTGGAGTCGTATTCATATTTTGCAGGAGTCCGGAGTATGTCAGAAATGGACCGACACCGAAGAATAGTAAAAGTTGGTCCGTTTAGATTCGATGCAAAAGCAAGAGGCCATTGGTCAGCCAGTGCTCCCTATATCATTTCATCCATCACATAGGATAGTAATTGATGACATGTAGCAGCAAAGCGCTTCTGCCAAGGAAAAGAATCCGCTCCCAGAGCAAACAGGATATTCAGCAACATTTTTCACCTGTTTTTCAAAGAAGTAGAAGGATTTTAACCATTCATCAAAACTGACTGGGCCTAGGGCAATCCTTATACCCCGACATTGTTAGAGATGTACCCCAGTGGTTATCGATTTTTGCCACCATCCAAGTAGTGTAAGAGGCCGTTCACTAACCAGGAAAATAATGAGATCAGATGCAAGTGTCAAGATAAGATCTGATGGAGGTGGAAACATTATTCCTCAGAACAAATGTTCCTGCACTAGTGCATATTTACAATTTTTATGTGTCTAAAGGTCATCCTATAAATATACTTTACATTGACAAGCAAAAAGGTAACATTGGTTTGAACTTGTACTTTCATGCTCCTATCCTCCATCCACAACAGCTTTGTACATGAGGCTACTTAATTTTAATATACAGTCATCTTACATATCTTATACATACAATAGTACTTGCAAGTATTTAGCATCTGCTTCTTCGAAATCCCTTCCATTTCCTGTGACCTTGGATCAAATACTAGAGCTTTTTCTTCAACTCTACCCAACAAGTGTTGAAAAGATGAAAACATAGTTACCCTTATGCTTGTTCGTGTCATGGTTTCTACCTAAATATCTTGTAATTATTGTATCATAATGTGATAAACAGACTGAATTACCCGTTTTACCACAGAAAGCTATCACGTTATAACATGCGCCCTGTATGAGGGAGGTCAGAGTCTGTATTTTGTGAAATTGAGGAGTTGGAGCTTTGGCTTGCCGACCCACCAGGCCCTGGTGGATAGTGCTGAAATAGGCCGATTTCATCATAATTACAGTAACCAGGCAATGATTTCTATACAAGTCAATCAGGACAGGCAGCAGCAACAGTTTCTCTCTAGATGAGAAAGGACATCCTTATCTAATCAATCATTGCATAGCACATGACGCTGCACTGAAGGGATACCTTGTGTTTGTATGTTCCCATGTTAAGGTCCAATTCCTTCCAGGCTTCTGGCCCCATTCTCCAATAAATTATAGACCACTTAATAGGAAGGCAGATTTGTTATAGTGTGTATAGGACACAGTCTAATCGGAGAACTAGGGGAGGGGACTGATTGCTGAGGACAGTGCTGAAATACATCTAGTTTACAAGTCATTGCAATAAACCTGGAGACAGCACTAGAAAGCAGTCAGGACAGGCAGCAGCAGCCTCCTAGGTATACCCAGGAGGTGCCCACCTGTGTGCGTGGACCCGCAGAGTACAGATCAGGAGGTGCCCACCTGTGTGCGTGGACCCGCAGAGTACAGATCAGGAGGTGCCCACCTGTGTGCGTGGACCCGCAGAGTACAGATCAGGAGGTGCCCACCTTGTGTGCGTGCGACCCGCAGAGTAAAGATCAGAGGCAGCCCACCTGTTGCGTGTACCCTGCATAGTGCATTAAACAGCACTCCGCCCTCCTATCAGGGCTGGGTATACCTAGGAGGACAGTGATCTGTACTCTGCGGGTCAACGCACACAGGTGGGCACCTCCTGATCTGTACTCTGCGGGTCCACGCACACAGGTGGGCACCCCCTAGCTATACCCAGGCCGATCTGTACTGTGCAGCTTCCATACACACAGGATGGTGAACAGCGTAGCTATACCCCGCTCCTGAGCTGTACAGTGCAGCTCCATGCACACAGGTGGCCACCCCTAGCTATACCCATCCTGATCTTCCTATGCAGGGTCCATGTAACACAGGTGGGGCACCCCCCTAGCTAATACCAGATCCTGATCTGTACAATTCAGTCAAGAACAGGTGGCACCCCCAAGCTATACCGGCAGTCCTGATCTGTACTATAGCAGGTCCATTTACACAGTTCACCACCCTAGCTATAATCCCAGTCCTGAGCTGACTGTGCAGCTCCATGTACACAGTGGCAACCCCTACGCTAACCATTCGCGGATCTGTAAGTCTGCAGGTCCCTGAACACAGGTTGGGCACCCCCTAGGCCTTATACCCAACCTGATTCTGTACTGTGCAGCTTACCATGTACACAGGTGGCAACCCCCCAAGCTATTACCCAGTCCTGAACGGTATTTACTTATATGCAGCTCCAAGCACACAAGGTGGGCATCCCCTAGCTATACCCAGTCCTTATACTGTACTAGCAGCTCCATAACAGCAGGTGGGCACCCCCTATCTATACCCAGTCCCTGAATCTGTAACTGTGCATCCATGTACCCAGGTGGGCACCCCCTAGTATACCAGTTCCCCTGATCTGTACTATGCAGCTCCATGCATACAGGTGGGCACCCCCTAACTATACCCAGTCCTGATCTGTACTGTGCAGCTCCATGCATACAGCTGGGCACCCCCTAACTATACCCAGTCCTAATCTATACTCTGCAGTCCATTGTTCAACAGTGGCACGCCCCTAGCTATACCCATTCTGATCTTACTCTTGCATGTTCCATGCATACAGAGGGCACCCCCTATCTTAAACCCATCCCTGATCTGTACTATTCAGCCAAGTACACAGGTGGCACCGGCCCTAGCTAGAACCCAGTCCTGATCTGTACTATGCGGGTCCACGTACACAGGTGGGCACCACGTAGCTATACCCAGTCCTGATCTGTACTATGCAGGTCCATGTACACAGGTGGCACCCCCTAGCTGTACCCAGTCCTGATCTGTACTGTGCAGGTCCATTTACACAGGATGGAGCACCGCGATAGGCTACGCCTAGCTCAATCCCAGTCCTGATCTGTACATGTGCAGTCCAAGTACACATGAAAGGCAGCCCCCAAGCTATACCCAGTCCCTGATACTGTACGTGCAGCTCCATGCATACAGGTGGGCACACAGCCCTAGCTATCCCATGCTGATCTGTACTGTTGCAGGTCCATTGTACACAGTTGCAACCCCCTAGCTATACCCTTCCTGATCTGTACTAATCATGTCCATGTAACACAGGTGGCACCCCCTAGTTATACCCAGTCCTGATCAGTGCACTGTAGGCAGCTCCATTGATACACGGAGGGGGCACCTCCTGATCTGTACTTATTCTAGTCCCATGTACACAGGGGTTGGGCACCCCCAGCTATTACCCAGTCCTGATCTGTACTATCAGCACCATCTACAGGTGGGCACCCCCTAGCTATACCCATCCTATCTGTACTTGTGCAGCTCCATGTACACAGGGGCAACCCTCCCTAGCTATACCCTTGACCTGTATCAGTACTATGCAGCACATGGCACAACAGGTTTTTTGGGGCACCCCCTAGCGTAATAACCCAGTCATGATCTTTACTCATGCAGCTCCCATAGATCATCAGTGGGGCACCCCCTATAGCAATAACCCAGGTCCTGAACTGCTACAAGCAGCCTCCATGTACACAGGTTGGGGCACCCCCTAGCTATACACAGTTCCTGATCTGTACTATGGCCAGTCCAGGTACACAGGTTTGTCACCCCCTAACGATGACCCAGTCCCTTATCTGTACTATTGGCACTTCCATGTACACAAGTGGCACCCCGTACAGATACCAGTCCTAGATCTGAACTGTGCAGCACCATTACACAATGGCACCCCCTAGCTATACCCATTTCCTGATCTGTACTATGCAGGGTCCCATGGTACAAAGGTGCACCTCCCTAGCGTACCCATACCTGATCTGTACTGTGCAGGTCCATGTACACAGGTGGCACCCCCTAGCTATACCCATCCTGATCTGCACTATGCAGGTTCCAACGTACACAGGTGCACCTCCCTAGGCTTACCCATCTCCTGATCTGTACTGTGCAGGTCCATGTTACACAGGTGGGGCACCCCCTTGCTATACCCAGTCCTGATCCTGTACTGTGGCCAGTCCATGTACAACAGTGGGCACCCCCTAGCTAAACCCAACCTATCTGTATCTGAGCAGGTCCATGTACATCAGGTGGCATCCCCTAACTATACCCAGTCCTGATCTGTACTATGCAGCTCCATGTACACAGGTGGCACCCCGCTACCTTAACCCAGTTCCCTGACTGAACTATGCAGGCCATGAACCCAGGTGGCACCACCCTAGACCGTACCCAGTCCTGATCATTACTGTGCAGGACCATGAACACAGTGCACTCCCGCTAGCTATACCCATTCGTGATCTGTACAGCTGCAGGTCATGTACACAGTCGTGGGCTACCCCCTAGCTATACCCATCTGATCTGTTACATGTTGCAGCTCCAATGCATACATGTGGGCACTCCACCCTATGCTATACCCCAGTCCAATCAGTATCTGTGCAGGTCCATTTACACAGTGTGGGCACCCCCTACTATACCCTGTCCTGATTCTGTACTATGCGGCTCCATGTACACATGTGGGACACCCCCTATCGATACCATTCCTGAACAGTCACTGTGACAGCTCCATGTACACATTAGGGCCCATCCCTGATCTGTACTTAGAGCAGATCCATGTACAGCAGGTGGATCACCCCTAGCTATACCCTGTCCGATCTGTACTAATCACTCCCATTCAAACAGGTGGGTGCACCCCCCTAGCAATACCCAGTCCTGAGTCTTACTGTGCAGTCTCCTGTGAACACAGGTGGGTCACACCCAGCTATCAACCCGTGATCCTGATCTGTACTGTGCAGCTCCATGTACACAGGTGGGCACCCCCTAGCTATACCCAGTCCTGATCTGTACTATGCAGGTCCATGTACACAGGTGGGCACCCCCTAGCTATACCCAGTCCTGATCTGTACTATGCAGCTCCATGTACACAGGTGGGCACCCCCTAGCTATACCCAGTCCTGATCTGTACATCGGGTCCATGTACCAGGTGGCCCCCCCTGCTATACCCATCCTATCTGTCTAGCATCGGGTGGGCACCCCCTACTTCCCCATCCGCTTTCATGCAGGCCAGCATACAGGTGGGCACCCCCTAGCTATACCCAGTCCTGATCTGTACTATGCAGGTCCATGCATACAGGTGGGCACCCCCTAGCTATACCCAGTCCTGATCTGTACGTGCGGCCCATGTCACAGGTGGGCCCCCCCCTCTATCCCCACCCCTGAATGTACTATGCGCTCCTTTTCACACGGGGTGGGCCCCCCTACGTCCCCCGTCCTGATCGTCATCAGCCCCATGTACACAGTGGCCCCCCTACTATACCCATCCTGACTTACTATGCAGGTCCATGCATAAGGTGGGACCCTTAGTATACCCAGTTGACTGTACTGTAGCTCCATGACACAGGGGGGCCCCTCCTACTATCCCATCCTGATCTTACTATGCAGGTCCATGTACACGGGGGCCCACCTCCTAGTTACCCAGTCCTGTCTGTACTTGCAGGTCCATGTACACAGGGGGGCACCTCCAGCTACCCCCAGCCCTGATCTTATATGAGGTCCATGTACCAGGGGCACCCCCTAGCTATACCCATCCTGACTGTACTGTGCAGCTCCTGTACACAGGTGGGACCCCCTGACTGTACTGTGCAGCTCCATGTACAAGGGGGGGCCCCCCCCCTGTCTGTACTATGCGGGCCCCTGTCACAGGTGGAACCCCCTAGCTATACCCTCCATCTTCTATGCAGGCCCAGCTAAGGGGGGCCACCCTCTACTATCCCCCAGCCCTGACTGTACTATCACTCATGTACACAGGGGGCACCCCTACTTTTAAACCCAGTCCTGATCTGTACATAGTCCAGCATACAGGGGGGGCACCCTCAGCAACCCAGCCCTGATCTGTACTGTGCAGCCCATGTACCAGGGGGCACCCCCTAGCTATACCCATCCTGATCTGTACTTGCAGGTCCATGTACACGGGTGGGCACCTCCGATCTGTCTATCAGCCCATGTACACAGGGGGGCACCCCCTAGCTATCCCGTCCTGACTGTACTATGCAGGTCCATTACACGGGGGGGCCCTCCTGACTGACTATCGGTCATGTCACAGGTGGGCCCCCCTGACTGTATGTGCGTCCATGTACCAGGTGGGCACCCTCTAGCTATCCCCACCCCTGATCTGTACTATGCAGGTCCATGTACACAGGTGGGCACCCTCTAGCTATACCCAGTCCTGATCTGTACTGTGCAGCTCCATGTACACAGGGGGGCACCCCCTAGCTATACCCATCCTAAACTTACTATGCAGGCCCATGTACACAGGTGGGCCCCCCCTACAAACCCGTCCGACTTACTATCAGCCCCATGCATACAGGGGGGCCCCCCCCTACTTCCCCAGTCCTGATCTTTACTATCATCCATGCATACAGTGGGCACCCTCTGTATACCCAGCCTGTTTGTACTAGCAGCTCCAGTACAAGGGGGCACCCCAATTTAACCCAGCCTGATCTTACTATCAGGTCCATGTACACAGGGGGGCACCTCCTAACTGTACATCAGGTCCATGTACACAGGTGGGCACCCCCGATCTGTACTGTGCGCTAAAAGTACACAGTTGGGCACCTCCTAGCATACCCCCCGATCTGTACTATGCAGGTCCATGTACCATGGGCCCCCCCTAGCTATACCCAGCCTGATCTGTATATCGGGGCCAGTACACAGGGGGGGCCCCCCCTACTATACCCATCCTATCTGTACGGGGCAGGTCCTGTACACGGGGTGGGCACCCCTAGCTTACCCTCCTGATCTGTACTATCCCAGGCCATGTACACATTTTGGGCCCCCCCTAGCAAACCCCGTCCTGATCTGTACTATGCACTCCATGCAACAGGGGGCCCCCCCTACTTTACCCAGTCCTGATCGTACTATGCAGGTCCTGCATACGGTGGGCACCCTCTACTATCCCCGTCCTGTCTGACTATGCGCTCCATGTACACAGGTGGGCCCCCCTAGCATCCCCAGTCCGATCTGTCAGCAGGTCCATGCATACAGGGGGCCCCTCAGCTATACCAGCCCTTCTTTACGTGCACCCATGTACAAGGTGGGACCCCCTACATACCAGTCCGATCGTACTATGCAGCTCCTCCACAGGGGGGGCACCGCGTAGCTAACCCACCCTGACTGTACAATCGGGTCCAGTCACAGGTGGGCACCTCGATCTTACTATGCGGTCCATTACACGGGGTGGGGCACCCTCTAGCAAAACCCAGCCCTGACTGACTGTGCAGCTCCATGTACACATTTTGGGCACCCCTACTATACCCAGCCCGATCTGTACTATGCGGGTCCATTACACAGGTGGGCACCCCCTACTATACCATCCTGATCGCTCTGCAGGTCATGCCCTCCGTCTACCATGGAGCGGGTTACTCGAGTTGAGCAGTAGAACTCAATAGCCGCTTCCTGTGCATCCCCTGCGGCCGGATCCCAGCATGGTCTGGTGAATGGTAATTCAATAAGGAAAACACCATCACCCCTATCATGCTCCCCCGGCCTCTATGATCTGAGGAGAGCCGCCCCCGGGTGTTAGGGGGCACGGGCGTTCGAGCCACTATGCCCTGTTCACACTGCCGGGGACGCCCCAGATGCCGCAGCCTCACCTGGTCTCCTGGTTGCTGAACTTCTTGGTGACCACCTTGCCCAGCTCCAGCCCCAGCCGGTCCGCCACTTTCTGCGAGAGGTCTTGGTGTGAGCTGCCGCTGAACAGCACGATGTTGGGCATGGCGGTTGTGTGCAGGAGCCGAGCCACGAGAGGAACGGAGCCCCCGGGAGGAAGCCCGGAGCAGAAGGGAAGGCGGCGGCGGCGGAGAGAGCAAGGCTGCAGCGGGGAGTCCCCTCTTCCCTTCTGCTATGAGGGTGCAGAGCTCAGTGTCATGTGGAGGGAGGGGGAGCTGGAGAGGAAGTGATGGCGGAGCGGCCTCCTGTGTCAGCCTCGGCCCTCCCTCTCCGCTCTCCCGCCTCATGCCTCATGCCTGTGACTGGAGGGCGCCGCGCTCCGTGCCCTCAGCGGATACGTCACCGCGGGCTGCAGCGCTCACCTGCGGCTTCACACCGGGGGGTTTATAAGCCAACGGCAGGAATGGCGTCTACAGAGCGGACAGTATCGAGGGGAAGGGTCCTCCCCGCCTTTGGTTATGCACTTTTTAAAAAGACACATGGGCAGATTGGCAGGACTGGCCGCCTGGGGCATGTTCACACTGGTGGAGCCGCTCTGAAAAGCGCTTTTTGGCGCGGTTTTAAGGGCATGTCCCCACCGCACGGTTTTTTTTTCCAGTTTTTTTAGGGGTTTGCGGTTTTTCAACCCCCGAAAAAACGGCCGAAAACGACACAATGGGGCTCTATGGAAAACCCCCTGCAGCAGTCCCCACTGCCAGGGTTTTTTTCCCCCCCCGGCGGTTTTTCCACCCGCAACACATTCTGCAAGCACAATCTTCCGTCCAGTTTTCGGACAGAATAGTGAAGGGGGAGGGCTTTTCTCTGCTCATCGGAAAAAAGCCCTCCCTGTCCTGCAAAACAACAAATACCTCAGGGAAACCACCCCTATTTGTCCTCTGCCCTAGTGGGAAAAAAGCCCCCCCCCCTTCACAAAAAACCCGATTCTGTCCCCAAAACTGACGAAAATGTGTTTGCAGAATGTTTTTTTGGGGGGGAAAAAACCCCCGGACGGAAAAACCCGTGCAGGGGACATGCCCCCACGGGCCCTCAAAAATTGGGGGGTGTGTGTGTGTGTTTTGGGGTGTGTGTGTGTGTGGGGGTGGGGGTGGGGGTGGGGGGGGGTGGGGGGCCTCACCTTCAGATTCCTGCCAGCCCCATACATTGAGGCTCTGGGAAGCTGACATCAGATACACGTTCTATGTTCCTCCAGACGGCCAGTGGTTTAGAACTCCTCGTAAAAAAAATCTACAGCAGGATTTTTTAAATTTGGTTACACAGCGTGGGGGGGGTCGATTCTAAAAAACTGAATTGCGTAAAACCGATAAAAAAAAAACCGTGCTGTTAGACATACCTAAAATATTGCATTTAGAAAACATAACATTAAAAGGGTAGGTTCACCGGCTTTTCTGCGGGACAATTTCGCCGTGTGGTGGGGGGGGGCGGGGGACCCCGGGGCTTCACCGGCCCATAGCAATCCTGCTAGCGGCGCGTAACGCCCAGTAAGTCACATGTACTTACTCCCCCCTCGGGGTATTCCCGAGGGGAGAGGAGGTAACCATAGTTCTTAGAAACTGTGGTTACCGAATGAATGGGGCCCTTTTACCCTAATTTGCGCACTTTGGTGCTAATTGCGGACCAAATACGCGCCCTTTTTAAACCCGGGGAACATGGGCCCAATATCACAGTCCCGGGTTATGGATGGGATATGAACTGTAGGTTTGTTCTTAAGCTGAATATGTATGCAAGTTGGAACAAGTATATTTATTACATGTAACGCCAGCACAAAAGTTTTTTTGTTTTTTTTTATTTCGTTTGGTAGTACAGGGAAGGGTATTTACTTTTGTTTTGCTGTCTGTGCCCCTGTTACGAAGATTTCACCTTATGCGCTGCTGTGGCATGCTGGACCTTGTTGTTCCATGGCTACATCTGCTGTCGAACATGGAACTACAAGTGCCAGCATGCCCCATAAGTTTTTGTTTGTAACTAAGGGACAAATGTAAATCAGAACATGGTAAGTCAGGGACTTTGTGGTGTATGTATGTAGATAGATATATTATATATATATATTATAATATATATATATATATATATATATATATATACACACCCCTAAATAGTAAATAGTGTGTATACTAGTATGTTTTAAAATATAAAATACTATATAATAAAGTATACACGCTATATATGTATATCAAATTTCATTAATATGATCAGAGTAGAATATTAAATAAAACTACATCAAAAATTGGCCACACTTGTGGACAAGGTTTTCAACGAGGTTTTGAAGCTCTCCATTGATTCCTATAGGGATTTTCCTCATTGAAAATGCTTCCAGAATTGACATGACACTTTTTTCCATTGCTCCCCAAAAAAAGCGCTCCGAAGCCGCATAGGGTGAACTACAATGTGGTTTTCCATAGGAAACTGAAAATAAACTGGGGGCGTTTTGGGCATGGAAAACGGTTTCCAAATCAGCCATGTGAACATACCAAGACAGCTTTGAGTCAGGGGAAGTCCACAGACCAGATTTGAACCCCTTAACGACCTATGGGTACGTCATAGCGGCAGTAAGCGGCTTTGAAAAGGGATCGCAGCGCGATCCCGTTTCAGTCGCTGGGTGTTAGCGGCTAATTGCAGCTGACACCCGGCGGTTTCAGCGCGGGGGGGCGGCGTCGCCCGCCCGGTTTAACCCTTTAGATGCCGCGGCAAAGATGGCCGCGACATCTAAGTGAATGAAAACCGGTGCCGCGCACCTTTCTTCAGTCCGATCAGGACATCAGCGATGAGATCGCTGAGTCCCGATGCCTGGACATGGCAGCGGGAAGCCTTCTGAAGGCCTCCATCACTGCCATTTTCTCGTTTGCCCCACTTCCGGCCCCAGGCAGGAAGTGGGGAAAAACCCCCCATCTTTGGGACAGCCTAATACATGGTCTATGCAATGCATTAGGCTGTATTAACGATCGCACCCCCTAGTGGTGAAGCACCCTAAGTTGGACTCAATGTTGAAAAAAAAAAAAAAAGTTTTAAAGTACAAAAAAAAAAAAGTATTAAAAGTTCAAATCACCCCACTTTCACCATTTTACAAATAAAAAAGATAAAAATAATAAAAGTTACACATATTTGGTATCGCCACGTCCAAAAAAGTCAAAATCTAAAAAAAAATAACATAATTTATCCCGTACGCTAAACACCAGAGAAGAAAAAAAATTCCCAACAGCAAAATTGCGTTTTTTCGGTCATTTCACGTCCCATAAAAATTGGAATATAAGTGATCAAAAAAAAAGTTGCATGCATTCCAAACTTCTAGCATTAATAAGTACACTTCAGCCCGCAAAAAAATGCACCCTCACTGACGTCCGTAGGTGTTAGTACAAAAAAAGTTATTGGTCGCACAAAATGGCGCTGCAAATTTCAAAAATAGAAAATGTTTGGAATTTTTTTATGGTACCAAAACATAATAAAAAACCCTACATGTTTGGTATTGCCAGATGCATATCAACCTGTAGAATACAGATACCACATCATTTTTACCAAAGAATAAACTCCGTTATAAAAAAAAAAAAAACACTCCCGCAAACATGGCGCAACTATGTTTTTTCACATTTTGCCCCACTTAGGATTTTTTGGCCGTTCCCCAGTATATTCTATAGTAATATGAATAACACCACCAGAAAGTACATCTTGTTCCGCAAAATAAAAACCCTCAAAAAAGTTTTGGCTTTCAGAAGGCAAAGAGGAAAAAAAAAAAAAATTTAGAGACATTATGACCGACCGTCAGGAAGGGGTTAACAGGGAATTCAACTAAAAATTCTCACGCATTCTAAGGGCATGTCCACACTGCACAGGTTTTCGGCCGGTTTTTCAGGCGGTTTGCGGTTTTTCAGACTGCCTGAAAAACCGGCCGAAAATGAGCACAATTGTGCTCTATGGAAAATCCATGCAGCAGTCCCCACTGCACGGGTTTTCCGCCCGACTGTTTTGTCGCCGGCGGACCAGCGGCAAAACATTGAACATGCACAGTCTTCTGTCCGGTTTCCGGACGGAATCTGTGCTGTTCAATGGGAGGGGGGAGGGCTGTTCTCCGCTCATCGCGGAGAAAAGCCGTCCCCCCCGCGGCCGTGAGGACGGCCGCAAAACAGGACAAATACCGGCTTGCAAAAATTTTAAGGCTATGTCTACACTGCAGTGGACAAACGACCTGAAAACGAATTACTAAAAACGTTCATGAAACTGAGTTTTCTGTCCACTGCCTGTCAAAAGCAGCTGAAAAAACGTCCGTTTTTTGAAGTGTCTTTGCTCTGCTTTTTAATGTATGCACAAATTAAGCCATTGGATGTAAGTTACACCCTACAGGTGGAGTTAATATGTTAAGTAGTCACTTCCTTTAGATCACTGTAGACATTGTGAGCACATTGTCCTTTGTGTGCTACTGCTTTATTAAATTTTGCACCAGATTCTTGCACCAAAATCCACAAAAACCCACATTATCTTTCCATACAGCAAGATAACTGTATTAGCATCAAAATCTGTAAAGAAATGGATTTTAGCGCCAAATTCCCAAAAAACGCATTATTGCGCAAATTCCGTAAAAAAAAATATTTTTAGTGTCAGAAGCGTGATCAGTTTATTAGCGGCAACATTTTAAAGAATTGAACTAAGCCCCCAAATCCGTTAAAAAACGGATTCTGGCGCCGAAATCCGTAAAAAATGTATTTATTTGCGTCAAAAGCTTGATCACTTTATTACCGCCAAAATCTGTAAAGATACGGATTTTTGCCCCAAAAGCCATAAAAAATGGATTCTTGCACCAAAATCCGTAAAAAACTTATTTTTGGCGTCAGAAGCGAGATAGCGGTATTAGCGGCAAAATCAGTAAAAAAAATTATTTTAGTGCCCAAAAACGTAAAAAAAAAAACGGATTCTTGCGCCAAAATCCGTAAAAAACGTATTTTCAGCATCAGTAGCATGATAACTTTATTAGCGCCAAAATATGTTTAGAAAAGGATTTTAGCATCAAAATCTGTAAAAAAAAAAACCTATTTTTAGCGAAAAAAATATGAATTGCGCAAAAATAGTTAGCGACCAAAGCATGATCATTTGATTACAAAAGGTACAAAAAAGGACTCAGACACTTGTATGCAGATTTGATAAGATATAACCTTTGTTACACCCTTTATTAACACCCACTATAGGTAGGACTTGGGTCTCCTAGGAGGGTTTTCATTGAAAAATCGCGGCAAAAAACGCTGCGAAAACGCGCCAAAAGACGTCCGGCGCTTTCCATAGACTCCTGTAGTAAATTTTCTGCTCTGTTCTGGCGTTTTTTTAGAGCATGTTGCAAAATACGACCAGTAAAAAAAAACGAGCAGAAAAAAGCAGCTCAGTGTAGACAGCAGCACGTTTTTACAATAGAAGCCTATGGGAGATGATTACAATCGTTTTTCCAGCGTTTAGAAAACGAAAAACGCTGAAAAAAACGGACCTTTTTGTGTGCAGTGTAGACATAGCCTAAAGCTGATGGTCCTCAGAATATGGGGCTAATCCACATCCAAATGCTTCTATCAAAGGAGTCTTACCAGGAGGAAATATTTGCTGCACAGATCACTTGCAGCTAGCTGACCATGCATGAGAAGGAGGAAGGTGGCGCTTGTGTGGTTATCCTCTCCATTCACTTCTATGAAGCGAGTATGTTTGGGAGCACCCATGGAAGCGCAACCTAACTCATCCACGGTCAACTTGCAGTTAGTTAAAGAGCTAAGATACGAGGCGTCACCTTTCTGCCAAAGAAACCATGTTGGACTTTTACAATGTTAAAGGTCCAACGTGTGAACCCAACCCTAGACTTGACTGTCCTCTGATGTGCTATGTTTATCAGTGTTGAGAAATCTGGCACATGTTAGAACAATCTAGTTAACTTTAAACCTTTCATAAGTGGACTTTGTTTAGTCCACCGACCGTGCCAACATTTTAGCACAGTGTCACATTTAGTCACCCCTCCTTTGTATGAAGTGAAGCCCCTTATGTCAGACAGGGCATAAAAGTGTAACACATAAATGTGGTGTGAAGTTTTGCCACAATGTCCCCCAGCTTTATGAACCTTGTGTCACATTGGAGTGCCCATTAGAAAAGATTCAACAATACAGTTACCTCTGTTTCCCAGACCTATGTATACCAAACTATGGCCCTCATTTACTGATGTGATTGCACCAGGGGTGTGTTAGGCAATGTTCACACGGCTTATCGCCGACGTAATTGCGGGACGGATTTCGCCCCTCAATTACGCCGGCAGCCGCGCAGGGGGGGTGGGGGGGGGGGGTCGGGGGGCCGGCAGCTCGCCAGCCCCATAGACACTCATTCGTGGCGCGTACACGCCATAAATAATGTACATGTCACTTTCTCCAACAACCCCCCCCCCTTCAGCGGATTCGAGAACTGTGGATTACCGTAGTTAATGGGCCGGATTGGAGCCGGACTGCAGCACAAATACCGCGCGCGGTACGGCTCCAATAAGTCCCAAAATAAGCCGTGTGAACGAGGCCTTAAAATACACTAAAAAGTAGAACTTTTTTGGCACAGCACGTCCCAGACACTTGTCATGGGTCTTAAACTTTCTGCACAGTGCTTGACACAGGGGTATGGCAAGAAGTGAGCGGGGGCTTTGCAGGAAAGCGACTGTGGTAACATCGCACCAAAATTGCACTACAATTCCGGCCCCATAGACATTCATTACTATAGGCGCGTATTCGCCACTAGTAATTGACATGTCACTTATCTCCCCCCACGGTGTATTGTCCGAGTGGGGGGAGGAGACGTAATCCATAGTTCTCTATGAGAACTGTTGATTACCGTAATGACTGGGACGTATTTCACACCGTATTTAGCGCAGTACGGCGCAAAATATGTCCCAGTTTAAGCCGTGTGAACATAGCCTAATGCACTTGAGTTACCAGTGAACTAAAGCACAGATTTGGAAAAAGTAAAATAAATATATTTGACATTCACATCTGGGAGGAGTGACATCAGTTAGCCCCTTGAAACAGGACAGGGATAACCTGCATCAAATGCAAATCCCCCCCTCTGTAAAGTAGGATTGGAAATGTCCAACAGGTGAACCCAGCCTAATGGGAGTCCGGTTCAGCAAATGTCCAGGTGGAGGAGCGTTTTTAGGATGTATGAACTTCACCATTAAAGGGAAAGAAAAAAAAAAAAAAGCAAGTTACAAAAAGGGCACAAAATAATGTCATGGCAAGTATTAGGCTCAAATTAGTGCATGGTTTTAGCTCACTAAACACAAGCTACTGCTCAAATCAACAGCAGACTATTAGGGTATGTTCACACAGCTTATTTTGGAGCACATTTTGCCACGTACTGCGCTTAATACGTGGGAAATGCGCCCCATAATTACAGTAATCCATAGCTCTCATAGAGAACTATCGATTACGCCTCCTCCCCCCCATGCATACAATACGATCGGGGAGATAAGTGACATGTCACTTATTAGCGGCACGCGCCATGAGTAATGCATATCTATGGGTCCGGCGGGCTGCCGCCCCCCCCCCCCCACGCCACGGGAGTACGTGCCGATCAGCACGAGCTCCCAAAACACTCGATGTATTGCAGCACGTACTGTAATCACCACAATACATCGTGTGAACATCCCCTTAGGCTAGGTCTACACAGCATACAAAAGTGATTGTATATCTATTGGCAGTTTTAGGATTATAAAACCGCTGAAAATCTAACCAGTTTGTATGCCCATAGACTTTAAGAGAAAAAACAAACTGTAGTCTACAGAGATCAATTTTTTTTTCGGCTCGTTTTCTGGTGCTGGTAGATTTAGTATCTTGTTGCTAAATACACTGGCGGTTTGAGTTTTGTGATCCGTTTCCCATACAATCAATTATATGGCCCGACGGCGAAAAAAAAAACAAACAAAAAAAACACACACACACACACAAGGACCAACCACATCTTTTTTTGGCAAATACAGTGACAACTGTGGTCATGCATTGGAGAGAAAAAAAAAAAAAAAAAAAGTTTGTTTGTTGATTTGTGGATGTTACCTTAGGGTATGGTCACACAGCATATAGCAGCACGTACTGTGCACACCACTATAAGCCCGCAGCTTCAGAGGGATGGACTGGCTAATGCATCCTTCTGAAGCACTATCTGGCTGTTATTCACTCCATGTCAGTTCTTTACCCAGGCAGGTATTTTGCTCAGGGGAAAGAACAGGTAACCAGTTCTCAATGAGAGCTATGAATTACCAAAATGTCAGCCAGTACTTCAGGCATATTGAAGCACAATTGTGCACCCAAGTACAGACCAAGAATACATCATGTGAACATACCTTTAGAAGCAAAAGTTTGAGTCCAAAATAAAGCAGTTTTTTTTCAGCAGAGCAGAAGGTAAATAAGCAGAACATAAGGGTATGTTCATACAACATAATTTCAGGCCATACTTCAAGGCATAATTGCACTGCACCCAAATTGCAGCCCACAATTCCAGTAAAATCATAGCACCCAAAGTGCTATGATTTTACTGCCTATGCCCCAATGCATGCTGCACACCCAGCAAAAGAAGCAACACTTTCACTTCTTGCCAGCACTTACACACCAGGGAGATGGGAGGCAAATGAGGGCCAGGCCAGAACACTGTGGAAGGTACACACTGGTCAGCACATACCGCGTTTCCCCAAAAGTAAGACAGCATCTTACATTCTTTTTACCCCCAAAAGTCCCACTATGTCTTACTTTCGGGGTATGTCTTGGCAGGTATATGGCCCCATACGCAGGTAATAGGCAGGTATATGTCCCCCATAAGCAGATTATAGGCAGGTATATGGCCCCATAGGCAGGGATAAGGGCAGGCTTTTAGGCAGGGTATTGGGCCGCTGTAGGCAGGTATAGGCAGCTGTTTGGCAGGTATAAGGCAGCTGTAGGCAGGTATAAGGCAGGGTGTAGGCAGGTATAAGGCAGGTATAGGCAGCTGTAGGCAATAATATCAAAAAACAATCAATCACTTACCTGGATCCCCGCTGCTCCGTCTCCCGCGCTCTCGGCGTGATGACACACGCTGCCTGTGCCGGGAGCTCCGGACAGCCGCCAGTCTGCCGTCTCCCCGGGGGCCACTGCGGAGCACAGAGTGTCGCCTGTGCCCCGCAGTGGTATCCCTTCACTTATATGCGCTCCGGAGGAGTCGCATATAAAGGGGAAGGGTTTGCGGACAGTGCCCGGGCCAGCGCAGCGCCCGGACACTGTGCGCTGTACTCGGCATTCAGCCCATTTTGCGCTCCCTGAGGAGCCGCATATAGCTGAATCGTCCCTGTCGGCGCCCGGGCCATCGCAGCGCCCGAGCGCAGACAACATACAGTTACTACGTCTTACTATCGGGGGTGTCTTACTATCGGGGAAACACGGTACCTTCCCACAGCAAGCATATCGGGACACAAACAGGTGCGTGCCACTTTACACCATGTGAACATACCTTAAGGGTTTTTGATGCAGGAAGGCACAGCAATTAATGCTGTACATTGCTGCACAAAAATTGCATGGAATTACCACAATTTTACCACGATTTTTGTGCAGCAATGTACAGCATTAATTGCTGTGCCTTCCTGCACAAAAAATCACATTGAAAGTACGCATCAAAAACACACCGTGTGAAAGCACCCTAACACATCCTTCTTAGGTAAAACAAGAAAATAAACCAGGGTGATCTCACCAGTCCACACTTAGACCAGAACACCCTCAACCAATTCCCTTCCCAGTTTAGGCTTCTCCATACACCTCCCCTCAGCTGGCTTTAAATAAGGATGGTAAAATCCCTGATGTAGTATGGGAGCCAACTCTTCGGGCACCCTCAAATCCTGGACCCATATTCCAGCTAGGTAAAATAAACATTTAGAAACTATTGTTGCTGGTACTCAGCTTTCCCAGGATGATACATGGCTGCGCCCAGGCCACTAGTTCTATAGAGTGCGTTTCTGCTGCATTAAAAATGCAACCACACGCACCTGCGCGTTGGATGCATGTTGGATGCGATTAGTGCAGCGCTTTTGAATGTGTTTTTCAGATCCAAAACGGATCCAACACGCCGTGTGAACATACCTTTACCAACAATGGACTTACTCAATAAGGCTTGGTGTACACTGCGTTATTTTGAACGGATGAGGGATCCGTTCTCTGGTTTTGTGACGCATACGTTAACGTGTTCATTTACTCATATAGGTGGATGGACGTGCAACATACATTGACAGTGTCCATTTTTACATTTCCCATAAAATACCCGTAAAATTTTAACAGATGGCTAGTGAACAAAATTTAAACAAAAACGTATACATTACAGTATAATTTTTTAAATTGTATGTTAGTGAAAAACGTATCTTAGTGTATGTGTCCATGTTGTAACAGATAAATTTGTATCCGTCATAAAAATAAAAAAAAACAACCCAGTCAAACTGCAAGGAAAATCTGGTGACAGCAAATAGAAAAGCTGGTTTAAAAAAAAAATGGATGTGAAATATCTGCTCAAAACAGTGTTTAGCATACGCTTAGCATATACATTATAACATACACATTTTGATGTATTGTCAAAGTGTGCACTAAGCCATAGTCCACTACATAGACAGCGGTTGTCAGCTGCTAACTATAACTGACATTCGCTGCTAACAGAAGGGTATGGGTGCTTTCATACAGTGCGTTTTTTTTATGCGTTTTTTTGGTGCTGGAAGGCACAGCAGTTAATGCTGTACATTGCTGCACAAAAATAGCGGTAATTACCGCGAATTTACCACAATTTTTGCCGCAATTTTTGTGCAGCAATGTACAGCATTAATTGCTGTGCCTATCTGCACAAAAACGCATCACAAATGCACTGTGTGAAAGCACCCTATGGAGCTGGCTTCTATCTCTGCTGTTTAACCCTTTAGGTGCCAAAGTCACATGTATCCCAAAATGGGGGGTGGGTTGGAACAAAGAGCCAATGATGACTGACTGTCAGGAAGGGGTTACAAAATTATAAACCAACCGACCAATTAAAAAATAAAATCTATATAATAGTCGCATATTGCTTGTCAACATGTGAAAAGAAAAATTTTGATGCTACTGTTGCTTTAAACATTGCGGCTTATTGTTCTGTATCATCTTCCTGTCATTAGGTTATGGGCCCATCTCATTTTGCTATGGGGCTCCATGGATGCAAGGAACACCCCTGACTAGTGCTGCTCAAATAGGGACCTGTTCACTGTTAGGCTATGTTCAAACGGCTTAATTGCGGGACGTATTTCGCCCCGCAATTATGCTGTGTATACGGGGGCGGGGGGAGGGGGGATGACAGCCCGCCGGCCCCATAGACATGCATTATCCACGGCGCGTATAAGCCGTGAATACATAACATGTCACTTCTCTCCCCGCTCGCCAGATTGTGCGAGCAGGGAGAGGAGCCGTAATCCATAGTTCTCTATGAGAACTGTGGATTACCGTAATGACTGGGACGTATTTCAGCCCATAATTCGCGCAGTACGGTGTTTGCCTTCTCCAAAAGGAGAAGGCAAAACCTCCCCATGCTTGTTCCCAGACGGGGGAGCGTGGGTAAATGGGGAAAAACCGAAGGAGGAGAGCGGAGAGACTGGTCGAGGGCGTAGCCAGGTTTCCGTCAGACCAAGGAAAGAAAATTTTCTGTGTTAAAGGCTGTTGTGGAGAGTTTTTGCTACGCCCCGGGGCTTCCCAAAAAGCGTAGTTCACCTGTGAAATTTTGGGGCGCACACGCCGCTATTTGCGCTTTAATAGGCCAAAAATCCCGCCGGATTGGGGAAATTTCATACTCTCATAGAAAACTATGAATTATGTCTCGTCTCCCCCGGCGTACAATACGATCGTATTGTACGCTGTGGGAGAGAAGTGACGTCACTTTTTCGCGGCACTTACGCGCCTCTGATAATGCAAGTTTTCAAAAAAAACCGGTGATTGTGTGCGTACATACCTGTGTGAACGTACCCCTTTCATGGTTAAAAAAAGGGTTTTGTTCAACAGTGTTTTTGAATATGTTTTTGGATACGTTTTCGGTCCCGAACCCAGCACAGCTGCGGCGCCGGGCGCCGTAATCCCCGAAGTCTACAGCGCCGCCAAAAGACGTCGCTGTAGACGAACGACCCCCGACGGCCGACGTTAAAAGACGGTGTGCGGTCCTTAAGGCGTTAAACTTGTGTCTCAAGGTACCACTATATTAGCATTTATTCTTAGATATAGTAATGCATAATTGATAAAGTCTGTATGAATAACTTTTACTTGGTTATATCAAGTTCTTCTGTTTGTAAGTGTTGCAGACAGCTACTCATTCAAGTCCATGAAAATTAGATGTTATGCCTTTTTAAGTCTTGGTCACATGCAGGTCAGGATGAGAAGCATTAGTTTGCATAGAAACTGTATCTGTTAGACTTGGTTCACATCTGTTTTGGAGGTTCTGTCGCAAAAGAAAAACAGACACCAAGGGATCCATTTCACAATGGACACCAACAGTGCCTGACAGAACCTATTGATTACAATGAATCAGTCGGGTTTCCTTCATGGTGTCCGTATATTGCTGCGCTATTTTTTCCGTCGTCCCTGATGGGAACCTCTGATGCATTTGAGAATCAGCCCTTAACCTGTTAGGCCGTGTTCACACAGCTTATTCCCGACGGATTTGTGAGCCATATTGAGCTCACAAATCCGCCGTGAATAAGGGGCGGGGCTGGAGCGCGGCGGGGGCGCCGCTCCCGGCCCAATAGACAATGCATTGATTACGGCGTGTACGCACCGTAAATAATGTGCATGTCACTTTCTCTCCCCGCAGCGGATTCGCCGAGCGGGGAGGAGCGACGGAATCCAATTTTCTCTATGAGAGCAGTGGATTACAGTAATTACTCCGACGGATTGGCGCCGTACTGCAGCGCAAATCCGGCGCGGAGTACGCCGCCAATCCGTGCCCAAATAAGCCGTGTGAACGAGGCCTTAGGGTATGTTCACATAACGTGTTGTGATTGACATTGCTTTTAATATGAAACACGCATCGGCTTTCACACGAGTGATCGCTGATGCGGTCTCACTCCGTCTTTTGGATCCGTTCCAAGAATTGACATGTCAATTCTTGGTCCGAATGGCGCAGCAGGAGCCCTATTTAAAACTAGAGGGTGCGATCCTGCTGCATCCAAACGCACTGCTGTGTGTTGGATACGTGTTGAATCCGTTTAGGATCTGATCGAGGCTGCGTTTATAGATGCGATTTTCAGATCCAAAACGGATCCGAAATCGGATCCAAAAACGCCATGTGAACAACCGTTTAAAGGGTATGTATCGCTTCATCAGTTTGGCTGTTTTCTTGGTGCTGGATTCTCTCAGTTCCTGAAATCCAGGGGTGTTTCTTCCCCTCCCAGCTGGGTGTTTCTTAACTGAAGGGGAATGACATCACCCCCATTCACTGTTCATGCTTGCTCCCGAGTCAATGTGTTCCCCCCGCCCCTCACTGAGTCCACATGTCACTGTGTCGTTCTCCCTATGCAGTCTTATTTGTAAGAGCTTTTTTACATCCCACAGGCTGCATTACTCTAGCAGTCTTCTATGAACTCAGAGCACTGATCTCTTCTCCTCTCACAGCTGGAGGTTTGTTACAGTTGAATCCAGTCTTCTATGAACTAAATCCAGAGCACAGATCCGTCTCCTTCTATGTTTACACAAGGAAACGAGGCACAAATTCTGCTGTTTTCTGATTGTAGAAACCGCTGTGGTGTCAATGAGGAGCTGCTAGCTGTATAGAGTGAAATTGTTGCCGGCCCCTTACATGCAGGAGCATTAGGCACCGAGGCACAATTCTGCTGTTTTCCGATTGTAGAAGCAGCTTCATTGTCAATGAGGAGCTGCTAGCTGTATAGAGTGAAATTGTTGCCGGCCCCTTTATTCTGAGTGAGAGAGGCAGGAATGCTCGCTTCTGTGAATACAACTTGGGGCAGAACAGAATGTAAATTAGTAGAGCCGTCAGCCAATGAAATGAGAGGAGGAGGGATCCGACCAGCACTGGGGAACAGTGTTTACAGAAAACCAAGATAAGGCAGACTGTCAAAACAACACAGCATTGCAAATGACATCCAATTGCAAAGTTGCTTGTTTTCACTGTCCCCTTATTCTGAAGACCATTAAATGATATTATACAACCCCTTTAAGGAAAATCTTCATTCAGTATGTTGTTTTACCTTGATCATATTTTCTCTAATAATAAGGCTTGATAACTGTAGAATTGAGATGTATTGATCTTTTTTTTCTTGCATTATGTAAGTCACATAATTGATCCTTCAATGGATTTTTTTGTTGAAATAGGTCCATCAGATTTGACAGAAACCATGTCTATGGAATCTGTTAGTATGTATGATAAAACATAATGAATTTGTCACAGATCATGTAAAATTGTAAGTATGACTCTGAGAACAAAGACTTAGGCTATGTTCACACGGCTTATCCACAGCGTAATTGCGGGGACGGATTTCGCCCGCAATTACGCCGTGTGCTGTGCAGCAGGGTGGGGGGAGAGGGGAGCGCGGCAGTCCGCCGACCCCATAGACATTCATTATCCATGGCACGTATCCACCTGTGATAATTGACATGTCACTTTCTCCCCGCTTGCACAATAGCAGGGAGAGGAGACAGAATCCATAGTTCTCTATGAGAACTGTGGATTATCGTAATGATTGGGATGGATTTCAGCCATAATTCGCGCAGTAAAGCGCGAATTACGGACTGAAGTCCGTCCTAAAATAAGTCGTGTGAGGGGGGGCGGAGCCTGACTGGCAAGCTGAGCAGCAGCTTCTAAGAGGAGCTCCAGAACTTGATCCTGTAAATCCTGTGTTGGAGCAGGCATAGGACTTACAAACTCCGTGGAACAAGCAGGTGTTTTCATTACTACAGAGTATTCTGGTCCTTACCAGATGTAGTGCGATGACTCGCCGCAACAAGGAGCCACAGAAGGTGGAGAGTGGGCGTGAACAAGAAGCCAGGGACAGCGTGGCATGCAAGAAAAGCAGGGAAGTAAAGCAGAGGTACCGCATGGGACACTGGCTAAATTAGCCCAGTATGCCAAACCTTCCACATCTTCCTCTGGTTTAGAGTCTCCCCGTGGGTGCAGGCAGCATGAGGGAAAATATCAAGAGTGGTGTAACAGACAGCAAGGAGCGTGGAAGAGATTAAGTGCCAGCAGCATGCATACAGGAGCAGACCTGAAACAAATACAAGGTCACTCCTAGTTTACAAGACAGCAGGATAGAGGAGTACACTGAGGGATGTGCTTCACTGTTCACCTATGCCATCTGCTTTATCCCCCTGACAACACAAGTGGTGGTCATAAAGAGGATATTAACATCATGCGGCATGATATGCCAGAGATACTGCTGAGCGGGTCAGATGCTGAAACCAGAATCAGTGATTTGGGGATTCAATTCAATCTTTGCAGGGGACTGTGAGTCGCATTCGCGATGATTAAGGCATAGTCGCAGATGGATGACTGGACAGCGCTCCGCAGAAAAATGTCGCGCATTGTGGGCGTGCCCGAAAAAAACAGAGGGCAAACCAACAGAGTTCTATGGACTGGTACTCTCACTAATATCTTTGGAATGGACTCCTTTACTTCTATTTTTGCAGTTGAAAGGGCGCACAGGGTCCCATGCGGCCATTACTCCAGGGGCCCCGCCTAGATCAGGTGTGGTTAGGCTATGTTCCCAGTGTATTTGCAGGGTAATTACGGCCCGCAATTCGCCGTGTGGTCGGCGGCGGGGTGGTAGCGGGGGAGAGAGCGGGGGGCGACACTTGCCGGCCCATAGACAATCATGTAGCGGCGCGTATACGCGCTAGAAAGTGACATGTCAATTAGCTTCGCGGGCGGGGAGAGGAGACGTAAATCCATAGTGCTTATGAGAAAACTGTGAAAATTACGTAATGAATGGGCCGTTTGGCCCGTAATTGGGCACTTCGGCAGTAATTACGGACCGAAATTATGGGCCATTTTAAGCGTGTGAACATGGCCTTAAGCTGCTGCACTAAAATAGAGAACTATACTGCGCAAAGCGCGCTTCAGCAGGAGTATGGTGACGGCTGAGGATTCCTTTATTGGAAATCTCTACAGAGGTTCACAAAGTAGAGGCGTTCCAGGATGTCAAGAGGGGCTCGGGGCTTCGGGGTGCAATACGCCATGTATTCCCAGCCAGCTCGAGTGGGGCGTTATATCTACGCTTTTGAAACTTCCAAGTAAGGTCGCTATGAGTGGATTGACCAGAATGAATCCTCCATTCAATGCGCAGCTTCCAGAGGATTCCGGGAGAGATAAGTGATCACCACTGTAAATTTTTCTTCACTTCACCTCTTGATTTCCTTGCTTTATTTTTTTCGTTGCTCCAACCGGTACTATGTTTATATTAAAATACATTTTTAGGAGCAGGGGGTGGTTGGTTGAAGGAACTGTTAGTCTTATTTATGCAATTACTGTTGCCTTCAATTCGGTCGTATGGAGGACTTGCAGCCCATTTTTAGGGCTGTTTACAATTTTGCTCATTTTTAATTTATAGTATTTTTGTTAATTTTTTACAGTTGTGGGTAACATGTTTATTTCTGAGGGGGGTAGGGTTTATCTGTCTCCAGAATGGCTCTTGCTTACTTTGGTGAGGGCAGGTCGGATGCTTCATCCTATCATCGTGCAGATAAAGTTACTTGGTCACTTAATGGGAAAAGGATGTTAGATGGGCGGATAAGGATAAACTGCTCTCCTGGAATGTCTGGGGACTGAGTGACCCTAACTAAACGATATGCTATGTTTAATTTCTTTCCACTATCAGGCTAGCTATATTGTTTATTCAAGAGACAATTTAGTGTCGCATACTGTACAGTGGCTTCAAAGGGATGGGGGATGGGCGAGTCATTGTTTTCTCAGTAATTATTCACAGGGGCGTCAGTATTATTACCATAAATCCATTCTTTGAATGTTGGTATTGAGAAGAGATGGGGATAGGAGGATATATATGTGTCATACTGGAAAATATATCCTGTACATTTGTTTTGGTATACATTTATATACCTCACCCTATAATTGCAGTACTTTAAGCAGTGTTAACTTTGTGGATGGTTTTCCTATGTCCAAGATTCTTATTATGGGGGATTTTAATCCTGTGGTGGACCCACACTTGGGATTAAAATTATCGCAAATAATGTACTACTACCCTCAGCATGACTCGTTTGGACACATGATTGGAGAGTTGGACCTTGTGAATCTGGCGTGCTAAACACCTAATAAGTTTCACTAGTTTTTTTTCATGTTATTTAGTACGTATACCATTGTCTAGCAATAATATCGGCTTTGGGTAATCAGCTGGGCTGTGTCAAAATGGTAATAAAACTGAGTATCTTACGCTCCTTTTTGATATTCGCAATGTTGTACATGATTAATTCTGATTTATCCATAGGAAATATGAGGAGGTGGAGGATTTAATTGCATCTGGCTGCACTAATGGATTACAGTTAAATTGGCATCTGATTTGGAGGAATTCTTTCAGATGAAGTGGACTCAGTCCAACAGTACAGTGGGGACACTATGAAGGGTACTTAGAGGGGGGTGACAGGGAAATTTGCACCATTGAAGATTAAAAGGGGGCAGCTAGAAAAAACTATGTGAGCAAGGTCAATGCTGAGAGAATGATTCGTTTTGCTCGGACTTCACAAGCGGGGAGGAATGCGTAAGGCGCAGGATACATGAACACATTTTTATTAAAATCTGTGAAGTAAATGATTTTTTAAAAGCAAATTATTTTGGTGAAGGGGAGCAGGCGGGCAGTTATTAGCCACGATCATTAATTTCCAGAGGGGTCCAGGCTTTATACAGTCTACGCATGCCTCAGGGCCTTAATGACAGAACCCTTGGATGTTTTGGGAATATAGGGGGATTTTTATAAACATTTATATGCATCAGACTCTTAGGTTTCCACTTCTCAGATTTCAACAATATTTACGGGGGTATAGATCTTCCCATGTTGAGCGCAGAACAGCGAGAAGGGCATTGGATGTCTCTAGTTAGAGGAACTGCAGGTGGCAGGTAGACTTTGGCAAATAATAAGTCCCAGGGTTGGGATGGATTGCCTAGAGGTATTATCAGCAGTTGGGAAGGTGTTGTTACTAATTTGTTGAAGGTTTTTCAGGATGCAGAGACACAGGGCAGGTTACCATCTTCACTTGAAGAGGGGTAAATAATAGTGTTATTAAACCTGTTAAAGATCCATGCACCCTGAGTCATAGTGCCATTTTCTCTAATTCCAGTGGATACCTACTTTTAGCTAAGGCGGTTTGCGAACAGATAACTCGCGGTGGTATCAGATCTGTGCATCCTGATCAGGGGGTTTTATACCACAGAGGGATACGTCCATAACTTTACAGAGACTGTACCTGAAACTGCATGCTTCTGGTTGATAACTGGGGCTAGGCCATCTGTTTTTAGAAGTGCTAAGGCCTTTGTAGTGTGGAGTGGGAATTCTTATGGGCGGTTTTTTCATAAAATTGGGGGGGTTTGGCCAAAAATTATATCCTGGATTAAGTGTTTTATATGATCCAGGCTAGGTGCAGTCTAATAATTTACAATCAGAGACGTTTGATTTGCGATGGGGAACAAGACAGGTGTCACGAACCCAGACGTAGAAGTGGATCCACTGGACCGCCGCAAGCGATGGCGTAAGCCACGCCAGGGAACAGAATCTAAGTAGGTCGGTTTTCACAGAGCCCGCCCGGCAAAGTGGGAATGGACTGCTGCGGCGGGAGTCTCCAGGTCGTTACCTGAATGACTTGCTTGCGGGTGGCAGCCAAAGTATAGCGTGTTGCAGAATGTCAGGCAGGCTCGTAGTCGGGGCACGGCAAGAAGGTCAGGGCAGGCGGAAATGGTTCGTGGTCGTGGACAGGCAGGAGTAGGACAGGTGGCATGATGGGTGGTCGAGGAACGGAAGCTATGGTAGGTACACGGTAAATTCAGAACAAGGTTTGGAACGCTTTCTCGTAGGCTAAATGCACTAAGATCCGGCAACAGCCCAGGAAGGGGCAGGCTTAAATAAGGGCAGTGACCGGCAATAGCCACTTACGAGTGACTGGCTTTAAATTTACAGAGACGGGCGCGCGCGCTTAGATGTCGGGAACGCGCGGCCGGGGGAGGCTGGAAGCAGAGAAGGAGCGCGGCCGGGTAAATAAGAAGGTGAACCGGCCGGCCGGAGAGCGTGCCCACGCGACATGCGGGCGGTGGTGCCGTCGTGCTGGGATATGGGTGTGCCTGCGACCCGGGACGGGGGTCGCGGGCCCACCCGTGACAACAGGGATGCCCTGTGTCTCCATTGCTATTTGCCCTGGCAATTGAGCCATTAGCAGCTCAGATCAGAGCAAAGCGATTGAAGGCTTTAGGAGAGGGAGGTTGGAGGGACAAAATAGCCTTATACGCTGATTAATCTCTTTTTTTGTGCTAGAATATGGCGGCTCATTGCCAGAGGCATTAATGACATTAAAAGTATGGTGCTATTCTGGGTTGACAATTAATTGGGGATGTTCTGTTCATTATGCCAGTGGATGCCATGGATCAATTTACTCTCCTGGAGATATACCACTTCTAGTGTCCCATTTTTCCGATACCTGGGTTATAAATATTTCTGTGATTTTACAGGAATTTGGGCAGGTTGAATCTGGAACTAGCTAGTTAAATTTAAAAATAAATTGGATGGTCTGGTGTAAATTACATTATCGATAGCGGGAAAGATCAAATTGGTTAAATGATTTGGATGCCCCCAGTTGTTGTACCTCCGTCATAACTCTCCAATCTGGCTCCCCAGAGATTCTTTTTTAAAGTCAATACTTTTTCAGACCCCTTATCGGGTGCAGGACACATGCCCGAATAAAGCTAGAAACTCGCAATTGGCAAAGGGAGGGGGGGTTTGGCAATTCCCTAATCCAGCAGTTTACTTTTGGCAGCAAAACTGAATATATGGAGTTTGGGATGGGGGGGGGGAAAAGGGTTTTAAACTTGAAATATTACGCCAGTATTTTTTTTCTCCCAATCTTTATGGAAAAAGGGGGCAAAATTTTTTTTAGTGCACTCCAAAAATTTTCCCAAACTTTATATCTGATGATAATGTGGTGGAAATTACGGGGGATTTTGGGCTTCAGGGGACATCCTATAAGGATTGGAAACCCCCTGGTTGTCCCAATTTTTTGTGCCGGGATTTGAGTCATGGGCAACTAGGGGGCCCTTTAATATTCCTCAACTGCTTACAGATCAGGGGGGTTAAAAAATTTCAGAAATTTCAAATGGAATTTGCCTTACGCATACAAGCTATACAAATATTACAGCTTAGGAGCTTAATGCAGAAAAATCGAACAATTAATTTTAATGAAGTTTATTCCGATGATAAGGTCAAAAAACATCAAAAAAACGAAGGGACTAAATCCATTTTATAAAATTTTTTTGGCAAATTTTTTTTAGAAAACCCCTAGATTACTAGTAGGTGGGGAGGAGATATTGGCCCTATAGAGCCTAATATTTGGGAGGAGATACTGAGGACCATACCATTGATTTCAGTGAGTGAACAGCATCAAATCTCTCAATTCTTAATACATCGAGTTTACAGAACTCCTCTATTTCTGCATAAAATTGGAATTAGGGCCTCCCCTCTGTATAATAGGTATCATCAGGGCCGTCTCTTCCATTGGGCCAGGTAGGCACTTGCCCGGGGGCCCTCTAAGCTCAGGGGCCCCGTCGGTCAGCTGCCTACCCTGCCCAGTGGCAGTGAATACACCCAGGGACTGCCGTGCCTCCTGTTGCGCTGTGACTGTGCGCTTCTTTGCAGCGCAGGCAGGGCTGCGCGACAGTCACAGAGCAGGGGCCGGGTCTCGGCGATGCTCTGTGTGCTCTGCTATTGCTGTGTCCTGTGGCTACTGCCTGCACTCTTCACAGCGCAGGCAGGACAGCCTGGCAGTGAAGACAAGCAGGAGCCAGAGTGCAGCGATCCCCCTTTCCAACTCCTGCTCTGTGCTTAGCAGGGGGAGGGGGTCGGGACCGTGAGCTCCTGCAAACTGACCACGAAGGAGACGGAGACGGCGGCAAGCAGTGTGAGTAGCCGCCGCTGACAGCTGCATAAAGAAATACATCGCTCTACTGTGCTCCCGGAATGTGCAGCGTCCAGAGCAGACCTGGACACTCCCGAGCACTCAAGCTAATCTCAACACCTCTCCCTCCTCACTGATAAGACCTGAAGTCCCCAGCTGAGCCAGTGTTCACACAAATGACTGTCCCCTCTTGTCTCATTTGTTGTTCATTGTAAACTTTCCCCTTTCTGCATATATATGATTTATATGCAGTGTGTGTGTATATATATACATAGCTTTACTGTGCTCCAGGAGTGTCCACGTCTGCTCTGGACGTCGCAGGGAGCTGGACGCTGCACATTCCGGGAGCACGGTAGAGCACTGTATATAATATTTATCTAATAAATCTTATATATTAAATATAATATATTAATATTATATATATTAAATAATAATATACTATTTAATATTAAATCACATGCATATAAATCATATATATGCAGAAAGGGGAAGTTTACAATAAACAGCAAATGAGATGAGAGGGGACAGTCATCTGTTCAGTGTGAACACTGGCTCAGCTGGGGACTTATATACACACACACTTACAGGAGTATCAGTAACATAACAATTTCATGTGTTTGGCCACCCTAAGCCCCCAGGACACACAGCCACTCATATAATATACGTATTTATAGTGGTCTTCTCTTTACCTCCTTGTTTTTGGTGGTCGTCATTTCTGAAGTCCCTGATTGGGTTCAGCAGTCATGGTGCCATTGTTAGACTTCACCATTTTTGGCTTGGAGTGCTGAAGTCCGACAATGGCACCTTGACTGCTGAACCCAATCAGGGACTTCAGAAATGACGACCACCAAAAACAAGGAGGTAAAGAGAAGACAGGAGGTCACCATTATACATGACAAAACACACAATTCAATTTCAAAGAGAGAGAGTTTTCAAAGTCTAGATTAAAAAAAGACAAATTATACATAAGTATTTTATATGAGGGGCCGTGTGGCCTCGGGCTTAAAGGGGTTGTCTCACTACATTGATTCATCTCACCTCAGTCCTGTTTTCTTAGTTTCACTTTGAATTCAGGGGCATGTTTACTGGCTTCCACTAGGCTGCAGTAGAAGTCAGGTCTGTAGCTATAGCAACCAGTGCTGGCAGCCAATCAGGAGAGATCACACAGGTCTGTAGCTATAGTGACCAGTGCTTTCAGCCTATCGGGAAAGATCACACAGGTCTGTAGCTACAGCAACCAGCACTGCTAGCCTATCAGGAGAGATCACACAGGTCTGTAGCTATAGCGACCAGCACTGTCACCCTATCAGGAGAGATCACACAGGTCTGTAGCTATAGCAACCAGTGCTGGCAGCCTATCAGGAGAGATCACACAGCTCTGTAGCTATAGCGAACAGTGCTGGCAGCCTATCAGGAGAGATCACACAGGTCTGTAGCTATGGTGACCTGAGGAGCTGATGCAGTCCATACAAGTGGGGATATCTAGGAATAGGAAGGATACTATTAATGGACACATATTGCAAAGTGACTTGTTGTTGTAAGATCTTTAACATAAAATGCAATCCTTGTAGTGAGACGACCCCTTTAAGATGGCTGTCCACATGGAACTGTTATAAGTTTGCTCTCAATAACTGTTCCTGTAAGGGTGGGTTCAAAATACGATATTGTACATGCCTGAGGTATCTGTCAGGGTATTGTGAAAAGAAGTACCCCGGCAGATACTGCGACAGAATCATAGGGAATAATAGAGCAGGTGTAGCCCTGTGTGGGATACATTCTGCTCTATTTCTCACTGCATACACTTATTTTACGGGACTTAATAGCATAGTTATTATCCCCAATGGGTTTGTATGGTATCTGCTGCAGTACCTTTTTTTCATGGTACCCCAACGGATACCTTGAACCAATGTAATATCGTACTGTGAACCCACCCAAAGTACTTGTGGTGTTTGGGGGGCCCATTGCACAGCTCTGCCCGGGGGCCCATGATGGTGTTAAGACGGCCCTGGGTATCATGTCCACCCGACCTCTCTGATGCATATGTTCTTGCATTGCCCTAAACTAGAGCGATATTGGATTTTTGTTGTAAAATTGATCCAGAGTATTTTTCAAATTACAGTGGAGATGAATCCGTTGGTTTGTATTTTGGGATACGCAGGAGACTTAACGGTTTCAGAGGCTGAGAAAATCACAATATCTAGACTTTTATTTATGGCAAGGAAATTAATAGCGACAAAATGGCTGGATGCAGAACCTCCGTCAGCACAGGAGTTTAAAGTGATATTAAATAAAGTGAATTGGCTGATTGCTTTGGAGAGAGGGGTGTATTATAAGAGAGGGGCCAAACTTAAGTATAATAAAATATGGGCTAAATGGCTGGATACTTCTGGTCTTGCTGCACCGAACTTAGTTAGGTATAGGGTGTTGGGGATCTCGGTGTAGAGGTTCCTGGGACTGTGTCTATGGCAGTTGTGTGGATGGAGGCCGTCCGACAGCCAGGTACAATTTTTATTGTGACAAGAACTGAATGTTATTAATATTGCATTGTTATTTGATTGTAATGGATATTTACTGCTCTGAATCTGGAGATGGATTTGGGAGGTGGGCTGGGTTGTGTTTTGGGGATAAAAGTTGAAATTTGGTCTTACAATGACATATACTGTATTCTGTTTGTACTACTTTATATCTGACCAATAAAAAGTTTATGGTTAAAAAAATAAATAAATAAGTCGTGTGAACATAGCCTGAGGGTATGTTCACACAATGAGGATTTCTAGGTGGATTTCACACTGATTCCGCCCTGTACTGTAATTGTTTAAAATTGAAAGAAAACGCTTCTCATTGACCTCAATACAAGTTATTAAAACGGACATGCGGTCAAATAAACTTTGAACGTGCTGATCATATTCCACGCAGAAAATGCTTTGAAATTTACTATTGATGTCAATGGAATGACTAAAATCCTTATGCAGTAAGCGCTCAGAACATCTGTACTTGCATCACATGTGGATATTAACGTTGATCCGCATCCAAAACCAATAGGCATGTACTTTAGTAAAAAATACTAGTTAAAAACACGTTGGATGCCATCTTTTTCAATGGCAGAATCTTTGTAGATTCCACATTTAAATTTTATTATTATAGGGGTTGTTCACACGGCGTTTTTGTATCCGATTTTGTATCCGAAAATTGCATCCAAAAACGCAGCGTCAATCGGATCCTAAATGGATCTAACACGTATCCAACATGCAGCTGTGTGTTTAGATGCATGTTAGATGCAGCAGGATCGCACCCTATAGTTTAAAATAGGGCTCCTGCTGCGTCTTTTGGACCAAGAATTGATGTCAGTTCTTGGAACAGACCCGAAAGACGCAATTAGACACGCATCAGCGAGCAATGGTGTGAACGCCGATGCGTGTTTCACAGTAAAAGCAATGTCAATCACATTGCACATTATTAGATACCTGTTTGGGTCCGTTTAGGGTCCGACAGATGGATCCAAGCACGTATCTAAAAGCGTATGTTCACACGGACTCAACACGCTGTCTGAACATACCCTTAGGCTCACACTGCTGTTTTTCAGGGCTGAAAATTTCAGTGTGGAATCCATGTCTATAAATCGTTCAGCACAGTATTTAGACGTGGATTTGCAATATCAGATGTGGTTTTGAAGCGGATTGCAGAGGCTGTTTTACAGCATAGTCTTCGATATGGTTTTTGAATACTGATTGCAAGTTATCTTCAGGTGGTTTACATGGGGTACCAATCTATGTCAAAACCGCATCCAAACTACGTCAAAATTATTTTGATATGGTTTGGATGCTGTTGTTTTGCTCTCCATTGATTTTCTATGGGCACCTCATAGATCAACATGTCAGTTCTTTTTGGGTATGTTCACACATTGGACTTTCCCAATCAGAAATTGGCAGAAATCCGAGGCAATACCTCGGATTTTGGCTGAGGATTTTTACTTTTCAGAAGCGTAATACAGTTCTAATTTGGATGCAGGCTAGTCCCATTTCAATGAAGCAAATGATCAAAAGAGGATGTGTTCAGAAGAGTCAACATTTTTTTTTTCCCACACCAGATATTTGGAATCCGTGGTGTGGAAAATCCATGCTGTAATTTACAGTGTGATCTATAGCATGGACTGACCATTCAAAAGGAAAGGCCGACTTCCCTTTAAAATAAGGATTTTAAATTAAATCTCCACGGGGAAACTTCACCAAATTCCATTTAAATCATTAATTTTTAAATTACCCTTTCAGCCTTTCTTCTTTTTTGCGCGAAAAAAAAAGCACCTCAGAAAAAGCATATTGTGTGCACTGCAAGGCTGTTTTCCTTTCCCGTGGAAAACCCGTGAGGCGTTTGGGGAGGTTCCCGTTTTTTTGGAAAATGTTTCTGAACATGTTTTTTAGCACAGAATTCCCCCTTTTTGGGCACAGGTCAAATACGTTGTGACCCTTTTTCCCCTACCTGTTTGGGGTTTTTTGCCCCCGAGGTTGGAAACCCGAGTTTTTAAGGGAAAATTTTTTTTGCTGTGAAATTTCTTTGGGTTTTCTAAAAGGGAGCCCATGGAGGTTTCCTTTGGTTTTCCAGACAAAGTCTAGTCAGATTGGCAAGGGAAAAATAATGATGCTGGTTTTATACAAATCAGGGTGCGGGGATAAATTTAGTTTTTTTTCTTCCCTGTAAAATTTTAAAAAAACTAAAAATATTTTTTAAAAAATTTTTTACCTTGGAAACTTTGCTTTTTGGACATGCCCTTTTCCTGCTAATTACAACCCCTGTAGATAAAGGGCAGTAAAAGTTTTTCCCTTTTGCCAAAGTTTTTGGGCTTTCACCCCAGCCGGGAGTTTTGGGGCAATTTTTTAACTGCCAAATCAATTAAACTGCCTTTTTTTAACAGCAATTTTTTTTTCACTTACCTAAATGGGAGGGGGGGCTTTTACACGGTGTTTTTGGGTTTCTTTTTTTTAAAAACCCTTTTTTTGGGTTGGGTTTTATTGGGGCAGAAAAAGGGAAAACAATTAAGCTTTTCCCTTTCCCGCATAAAAAAAAGCATTTAAAAAAAAAAACCCCAAAAAAGCGCTGCAGGGGAAACCCCTTTGGAATGTGGATAATTAAGTAGGGGTGTTTATAACCCACAAACTTTAAAAACGTGGGATGGGGGCCCTTTTAAAAAAAGCATTTTTTTGGTCCGATTTTTGGGGATCCCCTGTTTTTATCCGAAAATCGTAAACCAAAAACACATTGGGCCCATCGGAAACCTAAAAAGGATCCATCCCTGTACCAACACCACTGCCTTTTTTGGGGGTGATGTTGGTTTCAAAAAAGGGTTTACAACCTTGGGGTCCTTTTTTACCCAAATAAAAGACATGTCAATTCTTGGGCGGATCCAAAAGGAAAGCAGTGAGACACGGATTTAATTTTCACTGGTGTAAAACGCCGATGCAAAAATTTTATATTTTTAAAAACAATTTAATTAAAGCGTGTTTGGGCCCGTTTGAAAGGGGCGAAAAGAAAGGATCCGAACACGGGATCTAAAAGTGTATGTTTTCCACGAATTTCAACACGCCATTTTGAAAAAAATTCCTAAACGTATGTTTTCCGGGGGGCATGTTGGGGGGTTTTCCCTTTTTTACCTAATTTTATTTTTCGGTTTTTGGATCCGTTAAATTTTTAAAACTAAAGGGACCCCAAAAACGCAAACTAACCCAAAGTCAGTTTTTTACGCAGCTTTTGGAGCATTTTCGGTCCAAAAAAAACCATGTGAACATACCCAATTTATTTTCTTTTCTTGAAACAAAACCTTTTTGAAAAAATTTTGGGAAAATAAAGCAGCTTGCTGGTAAATAAAGGCAGTTTAAAATTTGGGGCCCCAGTTTAAAAAAGTAACCAAAATTTTGGGTGTTTTGAAAGCACCCTTTAGGAAATTTCTCACATGTGAAAAAACGGCAGGCTTTGGAAAACAGGAAAATGGGAAGGAAACTGGAAACCATGCACTCCATTTTTTTTAATGGCAATATGCACCCTGTTAAACCAAAAAAAGGGGAACCGGGGGCCCAAATGTTGATTTTAAATCACTGTCGACATGTCACAAAAATTGAAATTTTGCGGCCAAATTCCTTTGGGCATGGGAAAACCCTTTTTAAATTTGAAACCCGTAAGTGTACAAATTAATAATTTTATAGGAATTTTGTTTTAATTTTTTTTTTGGCCAAAAATTAAAAAAACATCCCGTAGGCTGCTTTCACACAAAGCAGTTTTGGGGCAGTTTTAAAAAGTGGCTCCAAATAAAACTGCCTTTTTTCCCCAAGCTTCTTTCATTTTTTCCCAAATTGTTTGGAAAAGGTTTCAGGTACGTAATCAATTTTTTTGTTTTTGAAGTCTTGTGGATTTTTAAAAAATAAAAATTTTATCAATTTACTTTCCCCCGACAGGTTTAGGTAAGTGAAAAAAGCTTGCTGATAAAAAAGGGCAGATCTTGGCCAGTGAAAACGAAAACCAAAAAACTGCTCTGTGTGAAAGCACCTTATAAATGCAACAAAAATTTTCATTTTCTGCTACAATGTAACAAAAAGGGGAGCTTGAAGGGGGGGTTTACATACAGCATTTTTTGGAAAAATGCTGCTGCAGTTTCTGTTCTGTGGGTTGTTACATTGAGGGGATGTTCACACAGTGTGTTCAATATGTTTTTAAGATGCGTGTTTGGAACCGTTTTTCGAACCCTAAATTTACCCCGAAAAAAAATGTGCAGTGTGATTTCAATGTAAAAAAATGCCTACAGGGGATACATCCACCTTTCTAATGCGTCTTTTGGATCCATTCAGAGAATTTACATGTCAATTCTTGATCCGTGTGACACTGCGGGCACCTGATTTAAAACTATAGGGTGCATTTCTGCTGTAGCAAAAACGCATCCCAACACAGACCTGCATGTAGGATGCATGTTGGATGTATTTTATGCAGCACGTTTGAGTGCGTTTTTCGGATCGAAAATGTATCCAAAAATGTATTGAACATACCCTTAGGCCCATATGAATTGATTTCTTTTAGATTTTACTACTCTTGTACAACATAAGCATCACAATTCCAACCACCTATTTTTTTGCAAAAATTTTTCGGGTTTTATGAACTTGTTTTTTATGTGGGTTGAGTTATATTTTTCACTGTTACCGTTTTGGGATAGACAAGTAATTAACTTAATAAATTTTTTAGGAGTTCCAATTCCAGCAATTCCAGTATTGTTTTGAGTATTTTGGCATGTACAGTACGTGCCGTAAGACGCCGGGTGTTTTTTGGGGGTCCCCGCGTATTTCCCAAAGCAGGGGCGGGGGGGGGGGGGGGTGCCCCCCCCATTTTACAAAAAATTAATCACGGCGGGGGTAATCGCTGCGGGTTTTAAATTTACATGGGCACTTAACCTCACCGCGCAAACAATAAGAAAAAGTATTGTACGCGCAGGGGACGAGGGGTTAAAAACCAAAAATTCCCCAAAGAACTTTTAAGGGTTCCCGTAATTGTGGCACGCATCTCGCGTGCAATTACGCCTGAAAATAAGCCGTGTGAACATACCCTAAGGGACATTTTTAAACCCCTTTTCTCTACATAGGGCAAACCCAAAACTCAAGTCCCAAAAAGGTTTTTCCCTCAAATGGACATTTTGGTTTTCATCCAATAGATTAAAAATTGGGGTCCTGTTTCTATTGACCAGGACTGGGGTTTTTCTCGGTTGGGGGCTCATTAACCCCCCTTTGATGCTTTTGGGCCAATTTCATGTAAGGCTATGTTCATATGGCATGTTGGATCCATTTTGGATCCGAAAAAAACAAATTTCCAAATTTTTGCTGGGTTAAATCACATTTCCCCAAACGCAGGGGGTGTTTTTTGGTTTTTTTTTTTGCTGAAACACAAAATGCAACCCAAAAGTTTTTAAATAGGGGGTTTTGCTGGCAAACGGGTCAAAAAATTTGACATGGGCAAAATTTTTTTTAAAGGGTCCCGAAAAAAACACCATCAGAAGGACAAATGTAAACCCACATCGGGGGACCCATTCATCTGAACTCCGATGCTGTTTTACATTGTAAAAAAAAATTACACCCACACTGCACATTTTTAAATTTTCGTTTTTTTGGGTCCCTTTTAAAGGGGCCCCGAAACATTGACCCAAAATCATCTAAAAACGGATCAAAAACCAAAATCCAACAGGGGGTGTAAACAAACCCTTTAAAACTGTCTAATCAAAATTTTTAAAACCCACCTTTTAATTGGCTTCCCTTTAGGCCAAAAACGGGGCGAAAAAATTGTGGTGTCCCCTTTTAAGCCCACGCCCTTTTCCTGCAAAACCATAACCCTTATCTGAGGCCATGCCCCCTTTTCCCAAAAGACCCCCGGGAAGGTCAAAACCCCTTAAAGGGTGGCGTAAACCCTTGAAAGGGACAATGTTTTTGGGCCCAAAATTTTGTCCCAGAAATTTGGCGCAATTTTGCCTTGATAAATGTGCACCATTGAGCATTTTCCCTCCTAAAACCCCCCGGGCTGCGTGGAGTGTAGCGTACTTGCTGGGACAAAAAATCCGGGCTAAAAAGGGGGAAGATTTTTTTTTGCGGGGGCCCTTTAATGGATAGAGAAGGATTTTTCAGAGACAGAGTGAGGGCCCCTAAACCAGGCCCCCCGGCCCGGGGGTTTTGCTATTTTCCGGCCCAGAAAGGGGTAAACACCCAGCCAAATTTTGGACTTTTAAACCGGGGGCCCTTGGATTTTTAGAAAAGGGTTAGGGGGTCTCAGTCCTGTGGTCAGGTCCCAAGCAATAAACCAGGAACAGGGGCCTTTTGGGGGCCCTTTAAAGAAACCCATACTGGTGCTTTTTAAAAGTCGCCCACAGCTCGGGGAGTCTTGATAAATTTTTAAATTTGGAAATTTTTTTTCGGGGGAATATGGGTAAACTGATAATTTTTGAAAGCTGTTGTGCTACACTGTTCCTGTTTTTTTTTGGGGATTAATGGGTAAATAGGGGTGGCCTTTTTCCGAGTCTGGGGGTGGGAAATTTTATTGGTGCCCAGAGAACATTTTTAAACCGGCACACTGGGCACGGGGGCCTTGGTTCACACTTGTGTATATAAATTTTGGGGTTTTGGAGTACACTTATTTGCACAATCCAGTAATGTAGAAGTTTGTTAGAACTGGTGTTGGAGTCGCTTTTTTTTCGTGACCCCCGTAAAAGGCTTACCCCCCCAAAAAACCGGGGGTCCACCAGAAAGTAATGATTGAAACGAAGGGCATAATGTGTGTGGGTGTGTGTTGATGAAGTACTTAGAAGGTGCAAGATATATAATTGCAAATAAGACTGGCATGCCAGAAAGGTTCTCCTCTGCTGACAGGCCACAGCAGAATTAAGGAGGAGGGTTATCACTCTGCAATAATAAAATGCATGCAGATGTTTACATAGTTGTACAGTGGGAATTTAAAATCATCTGCAAAATGCCTAAATCCGCCACTGCTCAAGGATGTGTGGATTTGTCTGTCCTTCCTGACAGGATACACTTGCAAAAGTCCCCACTCGATGTCAAAAAGCAAAATTTTTTCCAATGGGGAATTCTGTTTTATACTTTCATAATATCCAAAGGGATTCTTTTCAATGGGAAAAAGATAGCTGTTTTTTAATCACTTTTTAATTTTTAAATTTAGGTATACACTGTTTCAGCATGTTTTTGACTAACACCCAAATAAACATGCACCTCCACATCATATTTTGGGTTCTTGTCAAGGAAAAAAGAAATTTCCATGATTTTAAACTGCAAATGTAGTCTCTCTTGGACCATATTTGTTCTTTCAAGTCAGTATATCCTTTGTTCACCAGAACCAAAATTGGGATCTCCAATGACCCCTTCCCAGGGGCCCCGCCGGGGCTGTAAGGATTATTTTTTGAGCGATTAGTTGGCTATCGAATCGGGCGATAGTCGATAGTCGGGCCACCCTCCCCATAAGGGTTTTTCCCTAGTGAGCATCGATTATGACGATGACCATTAAAGTCTATGGGGAAGGCAACAAACCTTCATTCTTACACCCAAACAGGGGGTGGGGAAGTGGATTTCGCCCAACAGTCAAAGGGGTACCTTACTCTTAGGGGACAACACTTAAAGGGGATAAAAGCCAAAAGAAAAAAGTACAAAACCATTTAATCCCCGTCTTGACCAAGCAGACCCCTTAAACCTGCATCCCCCCAATAAAAGTCCAGAAGGCAGTATTATTTGAACCCATTTTTACTTGAAGGACATTGAATATCCCTGTTGGGAAAGCAGCATGACCCCAAAAACCTGCATGACCCACAGGTTAAAAAGGCCCAAAAAGATCTTTGAACCACCATTTTTTTTGAACTGGACATTGACAAAAACCGTCCGGGACCGCACTACCCTTAAACCGTCGAACCCCAGATTAAAAATGCCGGAAAAAGGGGTCTTTCAACCACATTTTAGTTTCACGGACATTGACAAAAATGTCCTGGACCGCAGTTGCCATAAAACCTTCTGACCCCCATATTAAAAGGTGCCGGAAAAAGGAGTCCTTTCAACCAAACCACCATTTTAGTTGAACGGACATAGACAAACCCGGTCCAGGACCGCAGCATGACCCTAAAACCTGTCTGACTCCACAGATTAAAAAGTGCCGGAAAAAGGAGTCTTTCAACCCTCCCATTATAGTTGAACTGACATGTGACTATACCTGTCCTGGACCGCAGTATGACCATTAAACCAGTCCAGACCCCCAGATTAAAAAGTTGCCGGAAAAAGGAGTCTTACAACCACCCAATTTTAGTTGAATCTGGACATTTAACTATACCTGTCCTGTGCCACAGCAGACCCATGGCCCGGGAGTTACGAGTGGGTCGGGTGAGAGCCCAGGCTGCCGTCCGTCATTTATTAACACGCAGGTTAAAAATGCCCCTGATGACTCAGCAACGAAAACTGTCGTGCTGAAGGCATAGTGCGGAGAGCGTAAGAGTGAGAACTCCAGCCATCACATCAGTACACAGTCCAGACCTGGGTTAGCGCTTGCCCCTCCGTATGAAGTGCTGGACCAATTGAGCATCACATGGAAATACTGGAGGTTACGCTCCTGTTACACCCAGTGCCCTTTTTCTTGGCATTCTTTTTCTTCATTTTACTCAACTTGGCTGAGGATGAAATTGTCTCTGTAGCTTTGCTCGTCTCTGTCCGTGCTCCATACTCCCCCCCCCATGACCTCCAGAAAAACCTACATCTGGTCAAGATTTTCCTGTACCTTACCCTTGTATCAATTCAGAGGAATATTTTTACCCCTATTTTTGTACATGCCAATTTTTTTAGTAGTTTTAATTCTAGAAAACACATTTTTAAAAATATGGGAAGGTAATCCCACCATGTCTTTGTATTCTCTTTTTTTAATGTATAAAATGGGTTGTCTCAATGACCGGGATTGATATCTATGTTAAAGAACTTGCAAAAACAAGTCATTTTGCAATATGTTTCCTTAATATGTCCTACCTAATCCTTTTCTGACAGCACCATCCACCCATTGAGCCACTCTTGACAATTGTAGAAACAAATAGCTGTTTAGAAACAACATTTTTTATATAGGACCTGTAGAATAGCTGCATGCACAGCAAAATGCCCCAGCCAAAAATTCAAAGCATTGACCTTGAGTCCACTTGGTCATTGTGAAGAACAGATGTCTGTTAGAAACAACATTTTTTTTTTATAATATGACCTTAATATTGCTGCATTTCAAAGCAGCATGACCCAAAAAAAATTAATAAAAAATGACTTCTCCTCCACTGTAAAAAATTTGTATATGGAGGACATGCCACTTAGCAAGCCACATTTCTGTTTCCAAAGGACCATGATTATCTGCAGTATCACACAGCAACATGACCCCAAAAAATTATAAATATGACTCTCAGCCACTAATAGAAAATTGTGATGGAGAAATGCCACTTAAAAGCCACATTTCTGTTCCAAAGGACCATAAATATAGCTGTATCTCACACAACAAGACCTCAAAACCAATGACAAGAGCGAAAACTTCTAAAGATAGAAGTGAGTAAATGGAAATAGCGGTGTTTATGAAACCTTTGCTGTCTTTTTAACAGTCTCCTCACCAGCAAAACCAGCACAATGAACTGTTGGGAAAATAGAAAAAAAATTACAGTAAGAAATAATCATAATAAAAAACATTTTTTCAGGAGGACCATTTCTGTATTTGAAGAAGGGAATGATAAGTAGACCCCGGCAACCTAATCTTTGACCTCAGTAAATTGGGGGGTCCACAACAATCATCAGAGATCCTTGCCTGATTCATCTTTTAGGACAGTCAACGATCCACCATATCTGTTGAAAGCCGGAGGCTTTTGTCTGAAATGACTCCTCCATCTGTGCTGAAGGTCCGCCAGATATGCCGCTTGGCAAGCTTGGCATTACACACCTCTAAATGGCGAGATGAGCCCAGCTTGCGGGCCTTTCGTCCATTTTAGATACCCAGAAGTCTATTGTGTCCTGAACACACACAAAAACATTCGTGTTGAGACGCAGATAGTCGTGCACCGCAATGATCTAAAGCTTGATCTCTGTGTGTTGGATGCGTGCCCTTCATTGTGCATGCGTTATGAGGTGTGTAAACAAAGATTGCAGAAGGACACCCATTATGCTTTACTGCCACCTTGCCTGCTGCCGCTACGCCAACTTGGCACATCTACTGCTGTCACGTCGCAGATTTGTTCCACCATACATTTGGGAAACGTGCAAGCAGACCAACAGATTATCTCCAGTTGATCAATCAGTCAAGGTCTCCATTTCCTGCATTTTACTCTCTATTTGGTGTGGGTGTGAAGGAAATTGCTGAGTTGTTATTGTACCGGGGATCCAGAGGGTGGCCACCACATAAACTTTTTGTTCATTTTGATGGCCTTAATGCGAGGATCATTGTTGGCGGAAAATGGAGCATTCCAAGCACTCATGTGAGAGATGAGCCCTGATTTCCCCAGAGCCCAGGTCGAGGGGCACTAAGCAAACTTGATGTTTCCTCCTGTCTTCCCTCCTCCTCCTCAAATTCCGGCCAACCACTTTCAGCAGTGACGTCGGTAAACGATCGTTTGTCTAGGAATACCTCCTCCCTCCTTCCGCTGCCTCCAGGCACAGCTACAACACAGCCCTGACTTGCCTGAGATGAATTGCAACCCTGAAGCTGATTGCGCCACCTTGCACTAGCCTGGACCCCTAACCACTGCCTAATGACGACCGAATGAAATTGTAAACTGTGGGCCTTGAGTGGATTTAACGGAATAGAAAGGCTCCGTGACCGCATCAGGTGTCCGGACTCCTCCTCCCGTCGCTGGCGGAGACCCTGTTTGTTTCAGAGTGTCCAACAATCGTACCCAGAACTAAGATCACCACAATGGGCTCATGCTGCTGACAAGGCATTGTCCGCACTGACCATTTGGAGGCTTCTTCAAACGGCAAGGGATGGTGCATAGCTCCTTATCACCTGCCTCCACCTCTGGTGAGGCTCAACACCCCTAGGTCCGCGCCGCTGCTGTCAGGTCCATGTGACACTTCGTACTGCGTAATGGCCTTGCGCTGCTGCCCACATCGTGGAGCAAGTGAGGATGAGAATTCCAAGCGTGTTGCCACGTCAACAATTGAGACTGGTTGACGGGGAGGCCGAGCTGACTGCGTGCAACGCAGCCCAGTCGGGACGAAGCGGTGCTAACGTTGCGGAAGTGCGAACACCAGACTTCGATCCTCCTCAGCAGGCAGTCCACCCCGGTAGCTCTTTAGAAATTTCTGGACGCCAAGTGTTCATGACATGTGCCAGGCAAGGGATGTGCTCCAGCCCTACCGATCTTAAGGCGGCCAGCAGATTTTCGCCCGTTATCTCACACCACCTTGCCTGTCACAGCAGAGGGTCTTGCACCCAGCCAAGCGCTCGGTCTCCGTTGCGGATAGCCGTCCACAAGCTCCAGACCTGGGTGTACTGTCTCCAAGAACAGTATAATTTCAACACGGCCTGGTTATCTCTGGGCACGTGGATCCACCAGATGACCTTTGGGGGAAAGAACCCTGCACCAACCCTGCGGTTTTGAAGAGCGTGCTCCGAGCCTTAGAAGCCACCCGACACCCCCAGGGACCATCCACCCCAGCTCACCCAGTGAGCTGTCACAGAGATATATCGGCCTGGCCGTGCTTAGTAGTCCATTTGTCTCGGTATTGTCAGAAGACTTATTCCGTCCACAGATCAGACCACGCGCTTGAAATTTAGATGACACTGACTGAGCCAGGGCAGGGACGGCTTTTTTCTGGCAAAGAAATGCCTGCTCGGGCATCTGTTAGTTGGGGGCAGCAAGGCCATGACGTGCTAGCTTGTTGGTACTCGGCGAACGGCGTGGAGGCTGAAGCGGAGCTGACCCGTTCATGACTCTGAGGAGACATGGGCAGTCAGAGAACGCTTGGTGGGTTGCGGAGAGGCGGAGACAGAGGGTGTTGACCAGTGGATGGAGCCCGTCGACGTTCTGGCCTTTTTTTGTCCAAGTGTTGCCTCCATTTCAACTCATTCATTCGCTATCAATGTGACTAGACATGGGTTTTTTTATGGTGGTGGTTAACCCCTAAGGTTCTTGCCCTACTTATGCGTTTACGGCAAAGGCGCCATATGACATCGATGGGTGAATCAGAGGCTTGGTCAAAGAAGCCTAGGCTTTGAGAGGTCCTGGACTTTTTTGACGGCGATAAAGCGAGGAGCGGTGGTTTGCGCTGACCGTGGCTGGCGGAATACAAACAAGCGGACTTCTGCGGACCGCCCACTCCCCTTTATGTAGGCGGAACCCGTACTACAACTACCCCATCGTCTTCCCTCCTCGTCCAGTGATGAAGCGCTCGTCAAGCAAATTCAGCTGAAAAGACCACGTTTGTCTCCGCAAATTGTCGTCATCATCATCATCAACACAGGTGACTTCTTCGTCCTTAACATTCTGCATCCAGGAGCTGCGGGCTACAATCAAAAGGGACTGCCAGGCGTTGGCCGACCCGCCGCGGGATATTGCCGTAATGACAGTCTTTCTTCTCCTCCTCTGATGTTCATCAGTAACTGGGCCGTCCAGAGCAGAGAAAATCATCTCTTTGGCCTCTGATCTTTTAACTGTCTACCATTGACCCAACAACCCGCATTTTGACATCAAAGAGTTCTTCAGAAAAAGGATTAACCACAGGGGTGGGACACGAGTTGACATTTGGCTGCTTCATGATGGACGATGCTGGTGGAAGCTGATGACGACATTGAGTGCCAGACTGGGAGGACGAGGAGGTAAGCTGCTGGATGCAGGTTGCATTAACCACTGAAGGACATATTGCACGCTGTTCGATACTGAGATTCACAGGCCCTACCCAGCGATGACGAGGCCTTGACGAGTCCCACGCAACTGAAGACTGCTGGCATGCGATTGTCGCAGCACTGGAAGGAGCACCTTCACCTCGTACCTCTTACCTCCATGTCCCTACCCCCCTCTTTGCTCTCATTACCACCTGAATTTCCTCCATGGTCAGAAATATACAAATTTGAGAAGGTATGGAAGAGTTTTGGAAAGTCTCTTATTAAAAACTGCAAATCCACAGCTATTCTCAAATCCCTCAATCAAAACAAAATTGCTGGATTCAAATATAACTGCAAAGTAGATCTATCAAGTCTACAAAGCTGGCCTGCGCCAAAGAGAAAAAACACGTAATCTGAATTGTATTCGATAATGAAATAGTAATTTTTTGTGCACCTATCAATTCCACCTGTGGTACTACACAATTTGCTGGATTCAAATTTAACTGCAAGGTGGCTCTATCAACCAATCTGGGGACTGGGCATAAGTGCAAAAACACGTATCAGTATGTATTCGGAATTAAATAAAAGGTATTTTTGCACCTTATCAATTCACCTGTGGTGACTACAAAATTGCTGGATATCAAATTTAAGAACTGCCAAGTAGATCTATCAACAAGCTGGCCTGCGCCAAAGGTGAAAAAACACGTAATCTGAAATGTATTCGGAAATAAAAAGGTATTTTTGGAACCTAAATACCAAAACACCTGTGGTGACACAAAAATATCTGGAATCAAATTTAACTGCAAAGTAGATCTAACAACAAAGCGGGCCTGCGCCAAAGTGAAAAAACACCTTAATCTGAAATGTATGGATAATAAAAGGTATTTTAGGCACCTTATCAATTTCCCCTAGGTAGACTAAAAAATAGCAGTATTGACATTTTAAGTGTATGGTGCTCTAATGAACAAAGCGTATGTGCACCAAAGTCAAAAACACGTATCTTAATGTATTCGGGAAAAATCAAAGGTATTTTTTGGCACCTATCAATTCACCTGTGGTAACTACACATTGCTGGATTCAAATTTAACTGCAAGGTGGTCTCTATCAACAAAATCTGGACATGGTGCTAAAAGTGACAAAAAACAACGTATCTGTAATGTATTCGGATAATAAAAGGTATTTTTTGGCACCTATCAATACACCTGTGTGACAAAAAATTGCAAGTATTTCACATTTAAGTGCAAGGTGCCTCAATGAACAAACTGTATTGCACCAAAGTCAAAAAACACTACTTTAATGATTCGGAAATAAAAGGAGTTTTTTGGCACCTATCAATTCACCTGTGGTAACTACACAATTGCTGAGTTCAAATTTAACTTGCCAGGTGGGCTCTATCAAACAAATCAGGACTAGCAAAAGGTGCAAAAAACACTGTAATCTGAAATGGTATACGGAAAAATAAAAAGGTTATTTTTTTTGGCACCTAGTCAACAATTCACCTGTTGGTGACTTAAAAATTTGCAGTCTTCACAAGTATAAGTGCAAGGTGCCTCAATGATCAAAGCATTAGTGGCGCCAAAGGACAAAAAAACACGAATCTGTAAATCTATTCGGAAATTACAAGGCATTTTTGGCACCTATCCACCTGTGCTGTACCTTGCAGGATTTCTAATTTAAGTACAAGGTGGGATATATCAACAAAGGTGGAATGTGGCAAAATTGAAAATGAACACCTATACTGAAATGTAAACTGAAAAAAAAAGTGGAGTTTTGCACTAACAAAGAGACATGCAGTTACTAGAAAGATGTGTATCCTATAAGTTCAAAGGCTGCCCAATATCCAGTAATATTTCAATAGAAAAACAGTTAATCATAAAAGCTATTGCATTGTCACACCTAAGTCTTTATTTGGTGAACTTTATCCATAATCTTATAGAGCTTGTCAATTTCGTAAAATACAAGATATTATTTTAAACCATTCAATCACTCATGGTGACAATAAAATTTGCTATTGCTGATCAAATTTAAGTGCAAGGGTGGATATATCACAAAAGTGGAATTGGCAAAATTGAAAATGAACACTATCTGAAATGTAAACAGATAAAAAAGTGGAGTTTTTGCATCTAACAAAGAACCTCAGTTACTAAGAAAATAATGTATCCTATAATCTCAGGCCCTGCCCAAAAACCATGAATAATTCATAGAAAACAGGTTAATAATAAAGCTAATCAATGTCTACCCTAATCCTTGGTGACTTTATCCAGTATTCTTTTTAAAGAAGCTTGTCTGTGGTTCGCCCACTGGGGGCCCCCCGTCCGCTCCCCCCCCCGTGACATTACAGCATTAGAAGCCTTAAAGAAAATACTCTACCTAACCTCTATAAAAACTTCCATTCTCTATCTAACTAAATTTGATAAGGATCACAGCTAACAGTAAGCTTCTCCGTGAAGAAAAAGATTAATTTCGCTGAGCTGTTTTTGGACACAAGCAGACGCGCACTTCCTTCAGCTCTGAAGACGCAGAGAGACACAGAGCTGAACAATGAAACGCTTTTCTATGTAAAACGAGGTCATAGATATTTCCAGCCAGACGGCAAACCATACACATCCAGTCATGACGTCGCACACACATCTCACCCTGCTCATTCTGTAAACTGATTTGCTGGCCGCCAAAAATTACAGGAAGCGCCGAAAAAGGCGCGATCATATAAAAAATGATGCACAATATTAACCTAAATTATCGCATGACAAAAAAATCCGATCACCATAAAAACTGTGCCGATTTCAACTTTGTCGATAATAATCGCTCAACACTAGTCAGGATATCTTTTTCAAAGAATCCCTTCATAGTCACAAAAGTTTCGGTGTTTGAAGCCTTAATAAAGTGGTACCCTTCTAAATTAAAATGTAATTTTCTGAAACGTAAAAGGGTTGTCAAGTAGAAAATTTTTTTTTTTAAATATTCTTTTTTCTATAGTTAGGCACTTTTATAATGTACACTGGTCCCTCAACATCCAAAGTTGAAACCATTGTATATTGAAACCATTGTATGTTGAAATCATAACTATGTGGGAAAACTGGTAATTAGTTCCGAGGCCCCAAAAATGTGACCCCCAACATAATCCAAAATGAAGATTAGAGAAAATAAGGCAGATAAATAATACAGATAAAGCAAGCACTTACATATCACAGTTAAAGAGTTGATGGAAGCTGGAAATCGCTTTCTATTTTCAAGGCAGAAGCCTCTTTTGGTCATGAACTGTTTACACAGAATAAAAGGAAAATGGGGCCTTTACCTGGTGCCCAAAGGAGCCGCTCATCCTAGCACATGTAAAGAGCAGTACAGGACATGTACTACCGCACTGTACTGTAGAGAGGCGCTACTAGACCACCAATCACTGCATACACTTCACTAATACAGATGTTTTACAAGTAAAATGTTTGTGATAATTGGTTAGATCTTTCAGTCAATTACATGTGCTGCAGCTCCTCAATGTCGTGACATATGGTAAGAGTGGTTTCAAGATACAATATTCTGAGGCTATTGTAACTTTAGGGATCACTTTTTCCATATCCCGAGAGGGGTTTTCTCGCTTCAAACATCATATCTGTAATGATGGGGACAGTGAAAAAAACACTATTTGAAACGGCTTTGTATTACCTTAAAAAAAATATATAGCAGCTAATTAGCTTATCTGTATGGTGTATAGCTTTTCATATCAGTGGTTGGGCCACATCCCCTCTGCTGTGATTGGCTGCTTGATATTTAGTCACAAATATCAAAACCAATCCAAAAAGATCCTTCACAAGAGCATATGTGAGCTAATCCAATACAGCATATACTAACAATTAAACAGGGAAGTTCACCCTATATACCCTGATTTAGGTTAGGAATTCACCCCGACAATGACCCCAACCTCCAGTGGCCACCCTAACACAGACATCCAACTCCTATAAAAAGGTACACAATAAAGTGTTTCCAATAAATATACCAAGGACATATGAGAGGACGTTTACCCTATTATTTAGAAAGAAACAGGTCATATATATATATTCATGCATGACATTTAAAGAGATGTATAGTGAAGTGAGTGCATATATTCCCTCATTAATTATATAACATCCTATAAATCCATGTCCAATTTGTCATTAGGTATATACAGAAGGGGGACCGTAAACAGATAACAATAACAAGAAGTACAGAGCTTTAAATATCAAAAGATACGACCTTAACTTCTCGACACCAATTCTACCCGACGTGTCTCATATCTGGATATTGCAGGAGTGCAGATAGTTCGCTCTCGTCCTGTACTCAATCATGAGTGATCATTACCCCTATGAACCTAACGGAAAACTTAGAGGTGGAAACGCGTGGCAAAGCCCCTAGAAATAAATGGCCTTTCATGCCTGTTCAATTCTGCTTCAGCTTTTGGTGTTTTCAAAAAAGGTAGCGTGTGATTTGTTTGAAGCAGGCTCACAGTGGTTAGCTCTTCTGCCTTCCACCAAAGGGGTTCTAGGTTCAAATCCCTACAGGAGTCAAACATGTATTTTTTATTTTGTCTCAGTGCACATACCTGATTGAGGTTTTCTTTTTAATTTATTTACACAGTTTGATTTATTACTAAGGAGTAGAGAGGACAGGGGTAGAATGACTGCAGCTAGGGTTAAAAACTTGCACAGCAGTGAGTGTCTGTGATTACTAAGCAGGGAAGAGACTGACCATATCTGTCTGAGAGGAGAGGTGATTTCTAAGCATGTAGCAGTGCCAGGGAAGGATGACCCTCATCCACTGGTCGTAATCTAGTTTGAGGCGAATAAAATCGATCAAAGTGTGAAATCGCACGGTTTTTTTAGGTTGATCGGAATTTTCCGATCACACAGGCGATAATTTAGTGAAAATCTCGCATAATCTATTGCACCATTTTCGGCGCTTCCTGTCATTTTCGCGGCCAGCAAATCAGCTTAGAGAATAGAGCTGGGTGAGCGATGTGTATGGTTGTGATTGGCTGGAAAAATCACATGACCTCGTTTTTACATAAGAACAGCCCTTCCTGTTCAGTATCATTGTGTGTCTGTGTCTCATAAGAGCAGGAACCGAGTGCTAGGTCTTACTCAATACAGCTCATCGACAGCAGTTCTCTTTGGATCACACAGACAACAATTCCTTATTAGCTGAAGAACATAGACCATAGGTAGATTCGAGGAATTCGTTTTAAGTGTACGTTATGCAGAGAAATATATGAAAAGAAGCAACTAGCGCTGTTACGCCGCAGTGGGGGAGTGGTGGGTGGAGGGTGGTGCTGGCAAACACAGGACAACAGGCTGGCAGGCCTATTGTAAAGGATAGTGGATATTGTGCAGGTCCAGACATCGCTTTGACCCTGCATTAGAAAAATTGCTTTTTATTAACATTTTTTTTTGGCCAGTTTTTATTGGTGAAATAATAGCCTTGTATTTTGTGCAGCCTGTACTTTATATTAGGATACAATCTTTACTAGTAACTGCAGGTGTATTGATAGGTGCAAAACTCACCTTTTAAATATCTGTACACAATATAATTAGGGTTATTTATACACTTAAGGCTTCGCAGCTCAGTTTTGTTACAATCTAGACTCACATGATACTACAATAGGATAACAGAACTTATTCTAGACACTGCATTGTATTTATAGGTGCAAAAACCACGTTTTTATTATCCCGAACCACAAATAAATTAGGTATTTTGTTCACTTTGGCGGCAGGCCATTATTTTGTTAAAAGGACCCATCTTGTATGATATTACCATACAGAAATTTGCTAGTAATTTTTTTTTATTTAAAGTTGCAAAAAACACCTCGTTCATATAATGGAAAGAATGTTTATGTCCTTGACTACTACCCCAACAATATCACAGCATCATTTGTATAACTCCCCCTGGATTTCATATTGACAGGGTTGGTTTATGTCTTGACTACTCCCCTCAACAATATCACAGCATACAATTGTATAACTCCCCTGTTTTATATACTGGTAAGTTTATTCTAGACTACTACCCTCAACAATATCACAGCACATTTGTATAAACTCCTCTGTTTTAATATTACTGGTATTTTAAGTCCCTTTTTTTTTTTTGGGGGGGGGGGGGGGACTACATACCCTCCAACAATATCACAGTCATCATTTAGTAATAACTCCCTCTGTTTTAATATTACGGTATGTATTTATGACTTGTACCTACTAACCACAATACAATCCCACAGCATCATTTGGTATAACTCCCCTGTTTTCTATTACTGGTAGTTATGTCTTGACTCTACCCTCACAATATACACAGCATCGATTTGTATAACCCCCTGTTTTAAATTATCTGGTAATGTTTATGTGTAGATTTTCACCCCCAGGCTTAGTGCTCCATAATTACCCTAGTGTATTATTACATAGCACATGATATTGCCCATGAAGTCTCCCTGCTTAGCTGGGCCATTGTACTCCCCCAATTTACACACCTGGGGTAATAGATGCTATCAAGGAACTCTACATGGCTCAGTATAAATCAACAGCATATGGTCTCTGAGACCGGTCGGTCTCAGAGGCAATAATTCCCCACGTGCATATTTGAAGTAAATATTTGAAAGTACTACATTATCATCAAACTAGGAACAGAAAAGCGACAGAAGTGAGCTTCATGGGAGCTTGCAGGATCGCCTGTTTTATGTGAGTAACTAGGTACTCTTATAACAAACACATTATCCACTAAGCTCACCTTCGCTAACTACCTAGTAGCCATCTGCCTCCATTCTACAAACCCATAGTCGCCCCCCATAAAATGCTATCCACATCAGTGCCTCTCTCCTCCCCTACCTATGAATAGACATCCCACACACTAGCTTTCCGCATTGTAACCTACACACTACCCCAAACCAACCAGCCCTCCCTAATGTTGCACATACTGCGCTCAAACACAACACTAAACCATCTGCTGTCCACTTATCTTTCTCCTGCCTCTTGCTGCAGGACATCACCTCCGAACCCCGCCCACCCTCACTTTACTGCTCACCCCTCCTCCTCCTCCCATAAAAACCCCTTCTAAACCTGCTCGCTATTCGTTATGTGTCTTTTCCTGCCCACTTTAAATGTGCACTGGTGGAACCCTGATCTGTTGTAACAAAACTCACCGTGCAATTCAAGGACTTGTTCCTCCTCTACTCCCGAATCTCCTCGCTCTCCACTGAAACAAGCTCCAGCAATCAGACACCGCTTCCTTGCTGCCCTCAACCTATGGCGGCACTACACTTCAAACCGCCATACCCCCAGAACCTGATAACAGAGCCAGATGGAGGAGTTTTGCATACTCCTTTCTCCACACAGCAACTTCCAGTCCAACTCCTCTGCACCTCCTCACTTACCCTCCTTTGAGGTCCACACCCTCAGACTCATTCGGGACCATTTTCCCTCAGAATCGCCATAGTAGAACAGACCCACCGGCTTCACCCACTCCAGTAATCGGGATCCTTTTGCGCCTGGGCTCCCACACTTCCTCTCCCACTGAAAAACCCAAACACATCAATGGGTGATTCAACATTCCCGATTGACAACCCTATGTCTCCTTCTGCCTCTCGGTTTCTTTCACTAACATCAACCTTTGGCCTCTTGCAATTTACAGATTCTCCCACCCCACAAGGCTGACATGCTCTTGATCCTGTTTTCTGCACTCACTTCCTCAATTTCTAACCTCACTAATTCTCCTTATGCTCTCTCTGATCACAACCTTATCTCCTTCACTATCACCAATACTCAGCCTTCCACTGGACCACCTGCCATCCGCCCATCCAGAAACATTCCTCTCCATGAACACACAGGAACTCATAGACACCATATACAGTCCTCACTGCCTCCAAATCTCCTCTGACTTTTGTCCTGAACCTTGCTGTCAAGCAGTACAATGAAACTCTCTCACCACCCTACATGTTTGGCACCACTCATACTCCTGCACACCGTTAGTCAGACGCCCACAGCCAATGGCACACCCCACATACTCCTTTCTGCAGCGATGTTCCAGTGTGCTAGAGAGACTGTGAGAAAGTCAAGCTACATGCATATTTTCTCCACTACAAATTCATGCTCAGACTTACACCATCCACACTGCCCCTTCACTGCGCCAAACAAAAATATTCACTCCCTCATCGTCCACACTACACAACAACCCAAAACGCCTTGTTTGACACTTTACCACTCCCTACCTCAGGCCCAAAAGCTCAGGCCCCGGTCACTGACCTCTGTGCTGAAGAGACCTTGCCACACATCTTCAAAGACAAAATAGACATATCCGCAAAACACTCATCCACAATCCTCAAGAAACCCCATCCCCGTCCCCTCCGGCCACTACGCCTCGTAGACCTGCTCTCAGCCCTTGACCCAACACAGAAGACGGACTTGTCCCAGGGCTATCTCTCTCCTCTGTTCCCGTCCCCTAGCCATCTGCTCTAGGAACCCCATTCCATCCCCACCTTGTCCAACTATCTCTCCAGCTAACATCTCTCCCCTTACCGCAATCATTAACCTTTCTCTCTCTCTGGGATCTTTCCATCCTTGTTTAAACATGCCACAAAAAAAAAAAAAAAAAAACAAACCCCTTTACTTAAAAAGCCCTCTCTGGACCCATCCTGCGCTTGCTAACTATCGACCAGTCTCTAACCTGCCCTTCATTCTCTAAATCCTGAAACGCTTGGTCAACTTCCCATTTAATCCACTACTCTCTACTAACTCTCTCTTGACCCTCTGCAATCAGTTTCTGCCCCTACAAACTCCCACAGAAAAAACCCCCTTGCCCCCCACTAGTTAAAGTTCTCTAATGATCTCCTCACTGCCAATCACTGGGCAAATATCGTTGCTGCTTCTCCTGGATTCTCTCCTGGCAGCTTTTGACACTGTGGATCACCACCTTCACCTCACACGCTCAGTCACCATTGGCCTCCAGGACACCGCTCTCTCTTGGTTCTCTTCCTACCTCTCCTGACCGACTCCTTCAGTGTCTCATTTTGCAGGTTCTACCTCCCTCTCCCATCTCTATGCCTGTCGGGTTCCTCAGGGAACCTTCTTGTCCCCTCATCCTTTTATCACTCTTCACATCTCCCATATGCAAACCATCTCAGATTATGGCTTCCAGTACCATCATCTATGCTGATGAACACCCAAATATACACCTCCTCGGCCTCCGTGTCATCACTCCAGCCCTGCTCCAAAACTCAGAGACTGTCCTGTACCGTCTGTCTCTGACATCCATGTCCACTCTTTCTCCATCTGAAACTAAACCTCACTAAACCGAACTTATTTGCTTTTCCTTCCATCCACCATCTCTACTAACCGACCTCAACCCGCCATTTCTGTCTCAGTGTGTGGGCACCACCATAACACCTAGTCAACATGCCCCGCAGTCTTTGGGTAATACTAGATCCAAATCTGGTCCTTCACCCCTCATAACCTCCAACCCTTGCCCGCTCCTAGTCATCTGGCACCTCCAAGAAACATCTCCAAAATCCGAACTTTCTCACAGTGGAAACAGCTCAAACCCTCATTGTTGCTCCTTATTCACTCCTCGTCTTGACTACTGCAACTCCTGCTTATTCGGTCTCCCCTCTGCAAACTCGCCCCTGCTCATCAAACCTGTCCTGAATTGCAAGCAGCCAGGTCTTGTCTTTCTTTCCAGCCGCCTATACTGATGCTCTACCCTTGTCAGACACGTGCACTGCTACCTATTCAGTACATAAATAATAATAATTATAATCTTTATTCTATAGCGCCCAACATATTCCGCAGCACTTACAAATCAAGGGTAAACAATACAATCATTAACACATAAAATACTTACAAAAGAGACACAAGTGTGAGGGCCCCTGCCTGCGTGAGAGCTTACAATCTATTATATGGTGTATGGTGAAACATACATAAGAAGTGCCCAGTTTACAATGGGCCGCCATGTGTCATAAATAGGGGGTGGTTTACATGAATAAAAATATTGTATGAACCGCCACCCAGGCAAGTACATCAATATACAGATAAGTGCCCTGTGAGTGCCCAAGTGCAGGGGAGTGACAGATTGTGTGATATAGCAGTTAGGATCTTTGGTGGCCCCACACCGAGAAGAAGTATTTTCAGGGCCCTCTAAGAACTGTGATGGTTGTGAATAGTGCCTGATCGCCCGCGGTAGCAAATCCAGAAGAATTGGTTGCCGCAGGTGTGAGAATCTTGTATGCGGGCAAGGGAGTTTTCGATGAGTGAGGAATGTAGTCTGATATCATCAGCAGAGCGGAAGCACGGGAAGGTCGGTAGACAGAGAACTAAGGTAGGGAGAGTAGGAAGTAGCAGCGTCTGAGGAGAGCTTTATGGTGATGTGCTGAGATATACTGTAAGCCTGTACTGGATGTGGCAACCAGTGCAGTAACTGACACATGTAGAGGATCAGTATAGCGCTGGAGAGAAAAGACAAGCACTGGCTGCTGCATTCTGGACAGATTTGGAGAGAATGAGAGTTTTTGCAGAGAGTGAGACGGATAAGCAAGGAAAAGTTGCAGTAGTCCAATGAACAGAAAGAATAAAGAGCAGTAATGATCGTTTGAGTCGTTTTCCAACAGTGAGAAATGATCGTATTTTGGAGATATTCCTGAGGTGCAGTGACCGGAGCGGGCACGGTTATTGGATAAAAGGGGAGAAGGACAGATCAGCATCAAATCAAACCCCTAACAGCGTGCCTGCTAGCCTAGGAGAAATGGTGGTACCACATACAGAAACAGAAATAGCAGGGTGGTGGGGGGGGGATGGGTTAGTAGATGGCCGGAAAGACAAGAAGTTCAGTCCTTAGGAGTTTTAGTTTCAGATGGATAGAGGGACATGATGTCAGAGACAGTGGACAGACAGTCACTGTGTGTTTGTAGCAAGGCTGAGTGATGTCACGGAGGAGGTGTATAAATTGGGTGGTGTCATCCGCATAGAGATGGTACTGGAAGCCAAATCTACGATCGGTTTGTCCAATGGTGGGGGGCTGTGTACATGAAAGAGGAGAGGACCTATGAACTGATCCCTGAGTAACCCCACCACAAGAATAGGAAGAGGAGAGGAGTCGAACCAGAAAACTAACGAGACACTGAAGGATCGGTCATAGAGGAGTACTGAGAACTCAAAGCGAGAGCGTGTCCTGGAGGCCAATGGTGTGAGCATGCTTTGAGGAGAAGTTGGAGGATCCACAGTGACAAATGCTGCGAGGAAGATCCAAGAGAAGCAACAATGAGTAGTTTACCTGAGATTTTGCTGATTAGGAGGTCATTTGAGACATTAACTAAGGCAGTTATTCCGTGGAGTGTAGGTGGTCGAAACCTGATTGCAGCGGGTCAAGAAGAGAGTTAGCAGAGAGAAATCGGATTAGCGAGAGTAGACCAAGCGTTCCAGAAGATTTAGAAGAAAGAAGGCAGGTTAGAGACTGGTCAGTAGTTATCAGGCACAGGACGGGTCCAGAGAGAGAGCTATTTTAGTAAAGGTGTTATGATGGTCGTGTTTGAAGGAAGAAATGGAAAGATCCCAGTGGGAGAGAGAGAGGTTTACAGATAGCAGTAATGTGTAGAGAGGACAGCTGGAGAAATAGACTAGGGACGAGGTGGGATGACTGGGGTCAGTAAGAGCATGGTGGTGGGACTAGCAGCACGAGAAGCCTGGACACTTCTTCCCCATAAAGCTCTCCACATTTGCTCCTCCCTACATCTCCTCCCCTAATCTCTGATCTACCACCCTACCCGTGCGCTCCGCCTGCAGTTAGATATCATACTACATCCCTCAATCATAATCGTACCTCCCAGTGCCCGTCACACAATTTCACACTGTGCAGCACAGTACTAATGGAATATGCACATGTGGGCGATCATCACAATCACAATCCATAGTTTTAAGAGGCCCTGAGAAACATCTTCCTCAGCCAGCCTACCGAGATCCCTAAACAGCTTATCACACACATTTTGTCACTCCCTACACTAGGGCACACACAGTCACTTATCTGTATTATATATGTAACTGGTCAGGGTGGCAGGGTCACCCAATTTTTATATAATCCACCCATATTTATGAAACATGGCTGGACCATTGTAAAACCTAGCACATCTTAACCCTTAGTCTCACCTAACACCCATAATAGATTGTAAGCTCTCGCGAGTCAGGGTCCTCATACCTCTGTTCTCAATTGTAAGTTCTTTTAAGTGTAATGTCTGTATGTTACCCCCTCTAAATTGAAAAAGTGCTGGGGAAATATGTTGGCGCTATAAAAAAAAATTATTATTATTATTTTTTATTACAGAAAAACAATTTAATTATGTTTTTTTTTTTTGCCGCGCTCAGTTTTGTTCAAAGACCCCTTGTACTTACAGTAGGATACAAAATTTTCTAGCACCGCAGGTGTTTTTATAGGTGAAAAAACCAAGTTTTATTATCGTAACAATTTAATTAGGTCATGTTACTTTGGCGCGGGCCATTTTTGTTAAAAGACCCATCTTGTAGGGATATTACCTACAGAAATTTTGCAGAATTTGGGGTTGTATTTCATAGGTGAAAAAACCACTATTATATCGTACAAAATTTTAATTAGGGTTTTTCACTTTGGCGCAGCCAGTTTTGTTCAAAGCCCCACTTGTACTTACAATAGGATAGAGAACTTTTTCTAGTCACCCCCCCAGGTGTATTTCTAGGGCAAAAACCCACCTTTATTTTTCCGATACTTTCAAATAGGTTTTTTTCTTTTATTTGGTGGGGGCCCAGTTTTGTTCTAAGCCACCTTGTATTTAAAATTTTAAATACAGAAATTTTTATTACTGTTGGTGTATTTCTTGGGTGAAAAAAAAACAGTTTGTTTCTTTTAAACTTTTAAATGCTGTATAAGTAGTGGTGGGGCCCTGTTTTTTTCAAATAGCAGTTGTCCAATTTTGTTTAAAAAAATTTTCTAGCAACTGTTCTCTTTTGTATTGCGCAAAAAAAAAACGAAAATTTTCTACCCCCGTGTAATTTTGAATATTTTTAATTCACTCTTTAAAATCTATTTGGCGCAAATAGTGCACTTGTATGTAGTTTTTGAAAATATAAAATTCCAGTCCTACTGGGCAGTTGTAAATCTCGGGGGTGAAAAAAAGAACACTGTTTGATTTTGTCTTACTGTTTTCCCAACCGCATTTCACGGTATTCGTAGAAACATTTCTTTCAAATCCAGTTGGCTGTGGGAAATTAGGGGGATTTGAATAGCTGTGATTTGCTGTCTTTTAAAAAGAGACTTTCAAAAATCTTCCACCCCCTTTTTAAAATTTTTATCTTTTGAACAGGGAAAGCGAAATGGGGTGGTAAGCGAGCAAAGGGGGGGGAAGGGGGTAGGGGTACGAGAGAATTTGCCCCCTTCCAGGCGGGACAACAGAAAGCCAGCAATCGTGGGTTGCGGGACGTCGGGCCCCTGTCATCGCTGGTCAGGGCACTGTGAATCTCAGAACGAACAGCTCCCAATCTTTTTCTTCAGGGGTTTAAATGCAACCTGCATCCAGCGTTTCCCTCCTATCCTCCAGTCACGGCCCCCAATGTCGCGTCAGCATCCGCCCACATAAACGAAGGCACCCCAAAGTCCAACCGTGTCCCCACCTTTTGGGTAATCCATTTTCTGAAGCCCCTTTTTGATGAAAAAAAGGGTTGGCGCAGAAGGCATTTTCCAAAGATAAGGGGCCAAAAGGATGATTTTGTCTCCCCTGATCCCCAGTTCCCAGATGCCATCAGAGAAAAGGAAAGCCGGTCAATCGGCAAAAACCCCGGGGCGGTCGGCAACGCTTGCAGTGCCTCTTGCTTGTAGCCGCAGCTCCTGGTGCAGAATGTCAGGACGGGCCCGTCCCTGTGTCGATATGATAAAGATGAGACGACATTTCGGTCCAACGGGTCTTTCAGAGAATTGTTGCGAGCGCTTCATCATTGATGAGGGGGAAGCGATGAGGTAGTGTCAGTAAGGGTCCCGCCTCAAAAAGGGGGAGGGGGCGGTTGACAAATCCCCCTGAGATGATTCCGCCCCCACGACAGCGGAAAAACCGCTCCTCGCTTATCGCCGTCGAAAAAGGGCCAGGACCCCCAACGGGCCTTTTCGAGCAAGCCTCTGATTCACCCCCGTGTGTCACCTTTTCCGTAAACGCTATAGAGGCAAGAATTTAGTTTTAACCCCCATCCCCTGTTAGTCACATACAGTGAATGCATGGTTTAAAGGAGCAAAACTGTACACCCTCTGTCTCCGCATCCCCTCCTCGTACCCCCCAACGTTCCTCAGCTGCCCTTGTCTCTCAGAGTCATGATCAGGGATCAGCCTCCCTTCAGCCTCCCCCATCGCCCCAAATACCCCAGACCACAGAGACCCCTCCCACCCCTTCTCCTTCCCCCAGTTTTACACCCGCACGCCTCAGCCGGCCAGTCTAGCAAACAGCCTTTTGTCTTTCCCGGTTTGGGAGAGAGAAACACTTTAACCCAAACCCTCACAAAACCAAAAGCCTGAATGTCGGCATTTTGCCAGGCTTTTTTCCTTTTAAATGTTGCCTTTCCGTCTGGGGGGACACGAATGGGTTTTCCCCCACGACAGGCCCTTGCCTCCCCCAAACCAGATGGAGCAGGGATTTCTTTGCCCGAAAAAAACCGCCTTGCCCTGGCCAGCCAGTTATCTAAATTTCAAGCGCGGTCTGCCTCTGGCCGGAAAAAATCCCCTGACCACCGACACAGGATTTAAGTACGGCCAAAGGCATCTTTTCTCTGTGCAGCTCATGGGTGAGCTGGGTGGTGTTCTTGGTGAGGGGGCTTCAGGCTCAGGCACGCTCTTTAAAACCGCAGGCATCACGGCCCCGAAACCAGGGGGTGTTGAAATTTAAACGCTTGGAGACCGTCCACACACAGGTCAGGAGTGTGGACGGCTCTCCGCAATGAGATGAGCGCTGTGGGGGACAAGACCTTGTGCCCCGGCAAGGTGGTGTGTGATAACGGGCGAAATCTGCTGACCGCCCTTAAGATGGGAGGCTGGACAAAACCCTTCCCGGCAATGTCTGAACCTTGTGTCCGAATTTTCAAAACGTACCCGGGTCGGACGCCTGCTGAGGAAGGGTCGAGGTCTGAGTTCGCCCCTTCCCCCCGTTCGCCCCTGCTTCGTTTTCCCCCCTGGCTGCGTTGCAGCATCAGCTCGGCCTCCCCATCACGTTCATTTTGGGGGCAACACCTGGAAAATTTCCACCCTCCACAGCTCCAGGTTGGGAGCAGCGCAAAGCCATTACGCAGTATGAAATGACACATGGCCTGACAAGCAGCGGAGGCCCCGGCCTCGGGGGGTGAGCCACCGAGAGTGGAGGGAGGGAAAGAGCTCTGCACCATCTTTTGCATTTTTGTAGAAGCCTCAAAAATGGTCATGCGGCAATGCCTTGTCGCATAGCATGTGGTATCTTGGTTCTGGAACGAAAATTTTGGACACTCGAAAATCAGGTCCCCCAGCGACGGGGGAGGAGATATACCAGATGCAAAAGGGGACCCCCTTTTTCTCCGCGAACCCACAAGGCCCGACAGTTTCACAATTTTTTGGTCTTCAATGGGCAGTGGTTTCGGGGCCCGGGAAGTGCAAGGCGGCCTCAGTTAAAGGGTTATCACATGGAACAAGTCAGCGTTTTGTCAGCAGTAGGTGAGTAGCCGTAGCGGCCCAGCAGCAGCAGCAGGCAATGTGGCAGAAGCCAATGGGGACCTCTGCCAATCTTTATTTACCCCCTCCCCAACCTGTAATGGGGGCACACTACAACCCTACAGAGCCCAGCTTAAGTCATGGTGCCACTATCGGGGTCTCAACACGATGTTTTTGGAGTGTTTCCGGACCGAATTAACTTTGGGATCCAAATGGTTGAATGGCCCGAGTCTTTCGCCACCCCATAGAGGTGTTGTCCGCCCGCACCAGCGTCTAAGCAGCCCTTCAGCACAGCTGGAGATCTTTACAGACAAACGCACCCGGCTTTCCCAGATAATTGGATTTTTTTGACTTTCAAAAGAGAATCAGGCTGGATCTCTGATGTGTTGTGGCCCCTTTTCCGAGGTCACCGTTATTTTTCCCGGTTACTTCACATTCCTCTTAAAACAGCGATGGTCCTCTTGAAAACTTTTTTTTTAAAATGTTTTTTCTTATGCAGTTTTTATTCTCATTTCCCAAAAAAGTTTATTTTGTGGTTTTGCTGTGAGGGGGACGTAAAACCCAAGGTTTCATAAAAAAAACCATATTCCATTTAACCCTTTGGGCGACATGTATGAACCGCCATGCGGGGCGCCCCCCTTTCCGCCCTTTCGGGCGAAATTGCAATTGATTTATTCGGCACTGAGGCCCGTCATACATCCCAGTAAATCCGCTGCGCCCCCATTTTTTGAGGCGCAGTGCGGGACTTAGGCGCAGTGCGGCGCTGCGCCCATGATTTTCCGCCCAGGTAGGCCTCATACATGCGGGCAAAAAATCCCCCGCGCCTTCTTTTTAGGGGGGAGTGCGGGGACTGGGCGCAGTGCAGGCCCCCCTGCCCAAGATTCGCCGTCCCAGGAGGTGCGTCATAATGCGGGGAAAAAATTCCCTGGGCCTCGCCAGTGTGTGGGGCCAGGGGGACATGGGGGCGTTGAGGCATGGGCGCTGTGCGGGACTGCACCCCACTGTATTCGATGGGGAGACAGTGGGAACAGCGAAAAAAAACATTAAAGATGTTTCCTGCGGGAGTTAAATAAAAAAAAATCGCCTTTCTAAAGGCGGAAAACATTGTCAGAAAAAGAGCTCAAACCTCAAAAATAAAAAATACATTAAAAAAATCACTTTCCAAAAATCTAGAACGGCGCTGCATCAAGAATTCGGATATTGGAAATTGCCGGGAAATACAGTAATTCAAATTCTGAAAGCTATTCTCATTGGTCGGCAGAAACCGGCCAATCAGAATAGGAGCGACAGTGAACCATTAAAACCTATGGAGAACTATTGACCAATCAGAATCAAAGGCAGGACAGTACAAAATACAGTAAAAATGCTGAAAAGAGCTGATTGGTTGAGCTAGCGGTGGCTTGGCTATCGCAGCCAATCAGAGCGCGAGCTACTTCTACCATTGTAGTCTATGGAGAGATGGGCGCAATGCAATCTCGGCTCTCAGCGCCATGCGGCATGGAGTATGAAAATTTTTTTTTATTAAATGTAAAATATTCTCAGAAAACGAGCTCAAACATTCTATAAACATAAATCAATTCTATCCCGAACAACGCGTTTGTCGTCGAGACCGGCGCTACATCAGGAATTGCAATAGAGAGAATTGCCGGGAAATACAGTAATTCAAATTGTTTAAGCTATTCTGATTGGTCGTCATAAACCAGCCAATCAGAATAGGAGCGACATAGACCCATTATATCAAAGGCGAGACAGTTCAAAAGACAGTAAAAATACAGAAAAGAGCTGATTGGCTGAGCTAGCGGTGGCTTGCCTATCCCAGCCAAACAGAGCGTGAGCTACTTCTCCCATTGTAGTCTATGGAGAGATCGGCGCAATGCAATTTCGGCGCTCAGCGCCGTGCGGCATGGAGTATGAATACAAAACTCATTTTTATTAAGTGTAAATCATTATCAGATAAAGCGCTGAAACCTTCTCTAAAAATAAATCAGTTAAATCCCGAATAACGCGTTTGTCGCCGAGACCAGCGCTACATAAGGAATTGCAATAAAGAGACTTGCCGGGAAATACAGTAATTCAAATTGTTTAAGCTCTTCTCATTGGTCGCCATAAACCAGCCAATCAGAATAGGAGTGACAGTGGCCCATTCTAACCTATGGAGGAGAATTGGCCAATCAGAATAGGAGCGACAGTGGCCCATTCTAACCTATGGAGAATTTTTTTTTATTATACTCCATGCAGCACGGCGCTGAGCGCCGAGATTGCATTGCGCCGATCTCTCCATAGACTACAATGGGAGAAGTAGCTCGCGCTCTGATTGGCTGGGATAGGCAAGCCCCCGCTAGCTCAGCCAATCAGCTATTTTCTGTATTTTTACTGTATTTTGAACTGTCCTGCCTTTGATTTTGATTGGTCAAAACTTCTCCATAGGATATAAAGGGTCTTTGTCGCTCCTATTCTGATTGGTCAATACTCCTCCATAGGATATAATGGGTCTTTGTCGCTCCTATTCTGATTGGTCAATACTCCTCCATAGGATATAATGGGTCTTTGTCGCTTCTATTCTGATTGGCTGGTTTATGCCGCCCAATGAGAATAGCTTACAGAATGTGAATTAATGTATTTCCCGGCAAGTCTCTCTATTGCAATTCCCGATGTAGCACCGGTCTCGGTGACAAACGCGTTGTTCGGGATAGAATTGATTTATGCTTATAGAATCTTTGAGCTCTTTTTCAGAGGATATTTTACAACTAATAAAAATGTTTTTTTTTATTCATACTCCATGCCGCACGGCGCTGAGAGCCGAGATTTCATTGCGCCCATCTCTCCATAGACTACAATGGGAGAAGTAGCTCGCGCTCTGATTGGCTGGGATAGCCAAGCCCCCGCTAGCTCAGCCAATCAGCTCTTTTCTGCATTTTTACTGTATTTTGAACTGTCCCGCCTTTGATTCTGATTGGTCAATAGTTCTCCATAGGTTTTAATGGTTCACTGTCGCTCCTATTCTGATTGGCCGGTTTCTGCCGACCAATGAGAATAGCTTTCAGAATTTGAATTACTGTATTTCCCGGCAATTTCCAATATCCTAATTCCTGATATTGCGCCGTTCTAGATTTTTGGAAAATGATTTTTTTTTTAATATATTTTTTATTTTTGAGGTTGAGCTCTTTTCTGACAATGTTTTCCGCCTTTATAAAGGCGATTTTTTTTGGAATCATACTCCTGCTGCACGGAGAGGAGCGCCGAGATTTCTCTTGCGATCTTCTATGCTTCCTTGCATGTTACGTTCTTGCTTCACTTCGCCGCCGCCGGAGCATTTACACCAAAATAAACTAGGTCTGAATGTCGGAGCTGCCGAGCGCTGCATTGCGCCGTGCTTTGGCGAGCCGCCATCGTACATGCCTCAGGGTTTTCGAGCGCGCCGCGTCCCGCCCCGGAACGCCTACACCGCGCCCACACCGCGCCCATTGCCCGCCCCTTCATGCGGGGCGCAGCTGAAAGTGGCGAATGCTGCGCCTAACACTGCATCCCTGCGTCCGACAGGGGGATTCGGGCCGGGAGGCGCAGTTTACTCCTAAAAACAGGCGAAAAGCCCGTTCATACATGTCGCCCTTCATCTTTAGAATTTTTCGCATTGTCAATGGTTTTGGGGTCATGTTGTGTTTTGGGGTCAGCTGTGAGATACAGCTATAATCATGGTCCTTTGGAACAGAAATGTGGCTTCTAAGTGGCATTTCTTCCTCACAATTTTTAACAGTGGCTGAGAAGTCATTTTTATAATTTTTTGGGTCATGCTGCTTTGAAATGCAGCAATACTACAGGTCCTATTAGAAAAAAATGTTGTTTCTAACAGACATTTGATTTTCACAATTGTCAAAAGTGGCTCAAGGGTCATGTTTTGAATTTTTGGGGGCATGTTGCTGTGAAATGCAGCTATACTACAGGTCCTATTGTAAAAAATGTGGTTTCTAACAGACATTTGTTCTTCACAATTGTCAAGTGGCTCAAGGGTGATGGTGCTGTCAGAAACAGGAATAGGTAGGACACTGTTAATGGACACATTTTGCAAAATTACTTGTTTTGCAAGATCTTTAACATAGCTAGCAATCCCTGTAGTGAGACAACCCATTTAATACATTTAAAAAAAAAGAGAAACAAAGATGTGGTGGGATTCCATCCTATTTTAAAAATGTGCTTTCTAGAATTAAACTACTAAAAAACTGGCATGTACAAAATAGCTGATACAAATATTACTCTGAATTGTACAAGGGAAGTACAGGAAGACTTGAAAAGATGTATGTCACCCAAGACATGTATAGTCAATGTCCAGTTCAACTAAAATGGTGGTTGAACGACTCCTTTTTCCGGCAGTTTTTACATCTGGGGGTCATGCAGGTTTGGGGCTTATGCTGGGGTACAGAACAGGTATAGTCAATGTCCAGTTCAACTAAAATGGTTGTTCAAAGACTCCTTTTTCAGGCACTTTTTAAATCTGGGGGTCATGCAGGTTTGGGGCTCATGCTGTGGCCCAGGAAAGGTATAGTCAATGTCCAGTTCAACTAAAATGCTGGTTGAAAGACTCCTTTCCCCAGCACTTTTTAATCTGTGGGTCATGCAGGTTTAATGGTCATACTGCGGTACAGGACAGATATAGTTAATGTCCAGTTCAACTAAAATGGTGGTTCAAAGACTCTTTTTTCCGGCACTTTTTAAATCTGGGGGTCATGTAGATTTAAGGGTCATGCTGCGGTCCAGGACAGGCATAGTCAATGTCCAGTTCAAGTAAAATGATGGTTCAAATAATACTGCCTTCTGGCACTTTTTAATTTGTGGGTCATGCAGGTTTAAGGGTCATGCTGTGGTACAAGACAGGGATAGTGAATGGTCTGTGAGTTTTTTTCTGTGACTTTTATAACCTAATTGTGTTGCCTAAGATGTAGCACGTATCCAGTTTACTGTTGTGGATGTTAATTCCAGCTTCTCCAGCCCTGTTTGGGTGTAAGAATGAAGGTGTTGTTCCTCTCCCATAGACTTTAATGGTCATCGGCGATAATCTATTATCGACTATCGGAAATCGTCTTGATAATTGACGATATCGACTATCGACCCGATGACGATAGTCGACGTAATCGCTCATCACTAGTCGTATCCCCTGGAGATGAGCTGTAAACTATGGATCACTAAGGGAGCAGCTAAAACAAAAATGGTCCAGAATGTTCAATAAGGATGAATGGTGAAACTTTTTATTATTTAATTTTTAAGCTTCCCACATCAATTTTACTTTGTGGCAAAACCATTTTAAGCCTTAATAAATCTGATGCATTTTACTCCTGTGCATTTTTTCTTTAAGACAGGCCTATTTTCTGCCAGTCTTAATACATCTCCCTCTACACCCCTTATTAGTTGGCTTACTTTATTCCACTTATTGTACTAAAATTTTGGAGCATTTTTTTGTTGCATGGCATTGTTGGACAAATACAGAAGTGTCTAGAAACTGTCTAAAACACATAATAAATGTGATATGAAGCATACACGCCAGTATTTTGGCTTAAGGGCATACTCAGAAAGAGTCTGTACTGAAAAATTAATGTGCTGCGGACTTTCATATTCACAGCAATTTCATTATTGCCATAGATTTTCCTTATAAAAAAGCTGTGAGTTGTTCTTATTAAATTACAATGGGGCTAATCCATTCATGGATCCGCTGGCACATCCACAACCTAAATCAGCCTTAGATTTCTGAAGCAGAGTGTTTGAAAAATCCACAGTGGGTTTTCCTAAGGCAAATCTGACCCACTGTTGGGTTTGTATAAAAATGACTCTGATCTCTTTATATGAATATAGTAGGTGAAAGTGTGCATGATGTTCCTGGCACATATGCAAAACCTATTCATAGGTTCAGTATATCCTAAAGATTGTCCTTTTGATGAACGGCATACTGGATGCACCAGGTTTTTTCACTGTATAAGAAAGCATCGACTCTATATTATACTGTAGATTATAAGCTCTCGTGGGCAGGGTCCTCTCTCCTTCCGTATCAGTGTGTCACTTACTGTTGTTGTATTTGTCTTATATTATTTAACGGATCCCTTGGCTTGTACAGCACCCTGGAATTAATGGTGCTCCAAAATAAATAATAATAATAATAATAATAGACTGTTGAACTTTACTATACAGTATATAATCATATACTGCATGGTATACATTGTTTACAATAAGGCTATGTTCACACGGCTTAATTGCGGGACGTAATTCCGCCCCGCAATTACGCCGTGTGGACGGGGGCGGGGCGGGAGCGGGGAGTAAGCAGGGGGCGGCACTTCGCCGGCCCATAGATATCACTGCTAAGCGGCGCGTATACGGGGAGAGGAGAGTAATCCATAGTTCTCTATGAGAACTGTGAATTACGTAATGCATGGGCCGTTTTCGGCCCGGAATTGGCGCACTTCGGCGCGTAATTACGGACCGAAATACGGCCCATTTTAAGCCGTGTGAACATGGCCTAAAAGTCAATAGGTAACTAATCGTGGATATACTGTATATATTCTCCATCTGCAGATGACATTATGGTCTATATTACCAATTCTCACATTTCTCTGCTTTCCCTGATGTCTGAGCCGACCCTATTTGGAGAGCAGTGTTATTTTAAGATCAACATATCCAAACCTGAAGCTCTTAATGATAAAGGAGTTTTCTTACCACAATGATTAGCTTTTAACATGTAGGAAAAGGCAATTGAAAACTTACCATATTCATTGCTTTTTTATTTTGATTTGTTTGGGAGATAAAGGAGATTTTATTTACTGCTAGTGTATACAAGTTTCTCTTGGTTACTAACCACCTCTCCCTGCTCTTTCGCTCCCTTGCACTATGTTTGCGCAAGTTTTGTTTTTACGGCGTTCATTCTTCGGTAAAATATGTTGTCTGTATTCTACAAGTAGATACGCATCTGCCAATGCCAAACATGTAGGGTTTCCGTTATGTTAAAAAAAAAAATTCAAAACATTTTCTATTTTTGAAATTTACGCTGCGGCGCCATTTTCTGCGACCAATAACTTTTTTTGTACTAACACCTATGGACTTGAGTGAGGGTGCATTTTTTGTGGGCTGAAGTGTACATTTTATTGCTAGCAGTGTGGAATACATGCGACTTTTTAAATTACATTTATTCAAATTTTTATGGGAAATGAAATGACCAAAAGACCGCAATTTTGGCGTTTGGAATTTTTTCTTCTACGGTGTTCAGCATACAGGATAAATGATGTTATATTTTAATAGATCAGACTTTTTCGGACTCTCTGATACCAAATATGTGTAACTTTTTTTTTTGTAAAATGGCAAAAGAGGGGTTATTTGAACTTTTAATTTTTTTTTATTTTTTACTTTAACCCCATAACTACCTTGGGCGTAGCCATACGTCCAGGTCATTTTGGGGTTAACGCACCTGGACATATGAATATGTCGTGGCAAACTCCAGCCGCCGCAAAAAAAAATTGCGGAGACAGCAGACCATCTCCCTGCCCAGGTGTGCAGCGATGCTCCCCCCTTCCCCACATCAGCGATCGCTGCCATTGGTTGTTCAAGTCAGAACAGCCAATGCCGGCAATGCTGGCACAGCGATCGATGGTGATTGGTGCTGTTTAGCACAGCACCAATCACCATTGGTGAGAAAATGGGGTGGTGGTAGTGGGAGCACCCCCCCCCCCCCCCCTTGGCTGCGATTGGTGCCGACCGACCAATCACAGCCATTGTGATGCCTTTGTATACAGCATGACACCGACCTGCGCCGCCATTCCATTCAGGAACAGTGAGCAGAGTGGTTCCCGTGCTGTTCATAACTGTCCCTGGTGGTCTAGTGGCTCAAAAACCCATTAGATCGCTCTTCATTGGTGATTAAGTGGATCGTTGTGCTCCCCCTATGGAACTCTTCTGTCTGCGTCCTCATCGTTGGTGGTGCAGTGGCTGACTGAGTTGTCTTTTATTGACGTCCGTTACTTAATTTTTTGGGGTTCAAGTTTTTTTTACAGGTCTTTTTTTTAATTTAGTTTTGTTTTTTAGTACACTTTTTTTCATAATTTGACTTAACTTTTTTATTAATAAAAAAACATTCTCCTGCACAAGCTTAACCCCTTAAGGACCCGGCGTTTTTTTTGTTGTTGACATGTTCGTTTTTCCTCCTCGCCTTCCCAGAGCCATAACTTTTTTATTTTTCCACCTACATAGACACATGAAGGCTTTTATTTTGCGGCACAAGATGTACTTTCTAATGGTATTATTAACTATACTATAGAATATACTGGGAAACCGCAAGTAAAATTCCAAGTGGGACAAATTGTGAAAAAAAATGTATTTTCGCCATGTTTCCGGGGGGTTTGCTTTTACGGCATTCAATCTTTGGTCAATACAATGTGTTATCTGTATTCTACAGGTTGATATGCATCCGGCAATACAAAACATGTAGGGTTTCCGTTATGTTTTGGTACCATAAAAAATTCCAAACTTTTTCTATTTTTGAAATTTGCGCCGTGGCACCAGTTTGTGCGACCAATAATTTCTTTGTACTAACACCTACGGACATCAGTGAGCCGGCATTTTTTTCCAGGCTGAAGTGGACTTTTTATCGCTAGCCGTTTGGAATGCATGCAACTTTTTTGATCACTTTTATTCCATTTTTTAAGTGACGTAAAATGACCGAAAAACGCAATTTTGGCGTTTGGAATTTTTTTCTTCTACGGTGTTCAGCGTACGGGATGAATTATGTTATATTTTTATAGATCAGACTTTTTCAGACGCGGCGATACCAAATATGTGTAACTTTTATTTTATTGTTTTTATTTGTAAAATGGGGAAAACATGGCCGGACCATTGTAAACTTGGAACTTCTTACCGTATGTTTCACCCATACACCCTAATAGATTGTAAGCTCTCACGAGCAGGGCCCTCACACCTTGTGTCTCATTTGTAAGTACTTTTAATATGTAATGACTGTATGTTTACCCTTGAATTTGTAAAGTGCTGCGGAATATGTTGGCGCTATAGAAATAAAGATTATTCTTATTATTATTATTATTAAGGGGGGTGATTTGAACTTTTAATACTTTTTTTTTTTTTTTGTACTGTAAAACTTTATTTATTTATTTTTTTTACTTTAACATTGAGGCCACCTATGGTACTTGACCACTAGGTGGCGCGATTGTCAATACAGTCTAATGCATTGCATAGGCAATGCATTCGACTGTACCAAGATGGCGGTTTCCCCACTTCCTGTCTGCGGACGGAAGTGAAGCAAACCAGAACATGGAAGTGACAGGAGCCTTCCCAAGGCTCCCCGCTGCGATGTCCGGTGGTTGGATCGCTGGAGCTATGCTGCGACGGTGCCGATCACCCTGACGATCGGTGCGGGGCACCGATCTTAATTCATTCAGACGCCGCGGCCATCTTTGCCGCGGCATCTGAAGGGTTAAATGGTGCGGGCGGGCGACACTGCCCTCTCGCGCTGTAACGGCTGGGTGTTAGCTGGACCAGCCTCTAACACTCGGCGGCTGTGTAGGGGGGGTCACGGAGTGATCCCCCTGCAAAGCCCCTTAGGGACCCTGGGACGTACTCATATGTCCAGGGTCCTTAAGGGGTTAAACATGAAATACACCCCCCCCCCCACACACATGACACGTGTTAAAATACCAACATTTTACACACCCCTTATAAATAAAAGTAAAATGTCCCAATCTTCCCAGAGATGCTACTCAGCGGAGGAGGCGTACGCTTTATTGGCCTCTGATAACGATTCTGCCTGTGATTTGGGTGACCCCCCCAAAGTAGTGACCCCATATGGACTCCCGCCCCAGATGATAACCAGCCACAAATCCCTGACTTTGTGGCCACCCCCAGGAGCCCGTATAGATACTACCGGCCTCACTGAATTAGATTTTTTTTTAAATATTTTTCTCAGAGGATCTGGTAGATATCATAGTGGCAGAAACCAATCTCTATACCCAGCAGTTTTTGGCCCTAAACCCCACATCCTCATTCTGCACATGGACCCCAGAGGACTCTGCAGAGAAGATGGCATTTTGGGCCACTGCATATAAAATGGAAAATAGAGATCAAAAAGTCATATAAATGCCAAAATGGTACCAATGAAAACATCAGATTATCCCACAAATAAAATGACCTTGCAGAACTCTGTATATGGAAAAATAAAAAAGTTATGTCTATCAGAAGAGAGTTATACATAAATTTTGTTTTACACAATAAAAACATTTTTTTTTATACTGCTACAACTTTAAAAAACAAGATAAATTGGGTATCGACATAATTCTATAATCCAGCAGAGTTAAGCTAACATGTCACATGTACTACATGGTGAGCGCTGTACAAAATAAAAATAACACGGGGTGTGGCCTGCCATGGTGCTGAACAGACACACATAGAAGAGCTGCTCTAGGGCACAGTGCTAAATTCGGGCCAAATTACCTTATAATGGGTCCAAAGAAGGGCAAACGGAAGAGTAAAGCCTCTTCGGAGCACCTGGAAGACAGCGTGCCTATATCAAACTTTTTTGCTCCACTAGCTGAGCTACAGCCCACCTCAAGAGACCAGTCACAGGAGCGGGCGCCATCTTAGGAGCGGTCGGAGCAGGAGAGACTGCCACCTGACAACATGGACCCGCGGGAGGTGCCGAGTGCACAGAAGTCTCCGGCGCCGGAGAGGAGAAGAGGAACAGGAGGCAGAACAAGGTGACAGCGGCGAGCGGAGACAGAAACCCCACGTACCATGCGCCACAGCATCACACTGCAGAGCGCACCACACAGAGGCTCTGCTCCGGCCGCACCAGTAGCTCCGGGACTGAGTATGTCAGGTACCCGACAGCTACAGGCAGTAAGAGAGGGATTAGTGGCTGCAGGGATGTACAGCCAGGATAGAGGCGTCATGACACCCACACAGCGCCATGCAGGCACTGTATTAGACCTGCCTAATATAGCCACTGACTAGGGGATAAAGAGGGGTGTTGGATCCCCTTCCTCCACCGCTGCTGACCCCACTCCAGAGCCCCTAGAGGGTTACAGACTGAGCCCCCGCTATTCTACTCCCAGGGCTCCTCAGGGTCACCCTCTTGTCTGCATACGATGCAAAATCCCACAAGTGCTTGGTTACAGGCAGAGGAATCCGGCCCAATGCCCTCTCCTAACAACTCTGAGGGTGAAGAGATGCATGCACCAGCACTACAGAGCCAGGCTCCCCCTAGTACACACATTCCAGTGGAAGAAGCTTTATTAACCCTCCAAAGCCATCCAGAACTACAGGCTCTCCTCTCCTTGCTGCCAGCGAAAAGCGACCTATTGGCTTTAGCACAAGATCTTAAACACGCATGGCGTAGCGAGCTTCAACCTGTTAAATCAGATGTTGTCACATTAAGAAGTAAGGTGGCAGTACTGGAGGAGCAGCAAGAAGTTGTTCACCAGAAACTCGCACATATGCAGGCTTCCGTTGATGCCCAGAAAAACCTCTATCAGAATCTCATTGAACACATGGATGATCTTGAAAACAGAAATCGGAGGAACAACAATAGGATCCTTTGCCTCCCGGAGTCCATAAAGACACAAGAGCTTCCGCTAACTCTAACAAAAATCTTCAATTACCTGCTAGGAAAAGATGCAGCAGAACCCATTGAGATCGATAGAGCTCATTAAGCTCTTAGACCACCAAACCTGGATGTATCCAAACCGAGAGATTTCATCTGCCGCATTCATTATTCTCTCTTAAAGAAGCCATCATGCAAAGGGCGAGATGTGCCTCTTCCATTTCCTTTGAGGGTGCCAGAATTTCTCTCTTTCCAGATCTCTGCAGACGTATGCTGAAGCTTAGAGCTACTTTGAAACCATTGCTATCCATCTTGCAGTCCCATGGTATCCCGTACCGGTGGGGTTTCCCCTTTTCTCTGCAACAACGAATGGGTGAAGAGACTCTCATTGTCAGGTCCCCTGCGGATCTGCCGTCATTCTTGGCGGCGCTGGACATCCCACCTGTCCCCTTGCCAGACTGGTCGTCCATGTTTATTTCTTCTCCTTGTGGTGCCGAGAACTCTCCTGGACATTGGGGTTCGCAGAGAACTCCGTTGCCACAGCGGGACCGTCGATCTCTTAGAAAAGCTTAAAGTAGAGAGGAATTGAGGGTCCATGTGCGACGTAGCCCATCTGACAACTGATCGTGAGCTGCACTGTGATTGTATTTCTTCTTACTTCACTGATTCTTATGCTACCATGCTTTGCATTTCTTTGGTCCTTTTACACATGAGACACTGCTTGTCCTCTCTTCCCTCTTCCCAGAAAATCCGCTTGAGCAAAAGAATAAACGTTGCAAGCAATTATGTGCCCATTATTTTTATGAATGGAGTAACAATCCCAGTAAAATGCTGGTGAGGGCATTGAGGGATAAAAGAGCGTCTTTGTTTGTTTCCTCGATAAAGACCAAATCAGGGAAAGTGGTTCATCTTACATCCGAAATTTTAGATGCGTTTCACGCATATTATCAAGAGCTGTATAACCTTCATAAATCTCCATCGCACTCGGCCAATCTAGATGAGTATCTCAAAAATACAGTACCCCCCAATATAGCAGTGGAAAAATTGGCCTTATTGGAAGTCCCCTTCTCCCTCGTGGAATTAGAATCGGCCATAGCATCCCTCCCGTCTTGTTAGAGCCTGGGCCCTGATGGTTACACCGCAAAATTTTTATAAAATGCTCAGTGAAGAGCTCTCAGGTCCATTGTTGGATTCCTTTAACTCACCGTCCTTTTATAGTCCTCCTCCATCCCAATTTCTGCAAGCACATATCACGGTAATTCCTAAAGAGGGCAAAAACCATCTCTCCTGTATTAGCTACCGACCAATTTCGTTATTGAATACAGATGCAAAACTGTTTGTGAAGCTCTTGGCAATGCGCTTTACTTCCATTTTAGAAGATCTTGTGGGTTTGGATCAAATGGGCTTTGTGCCCTCACGAGAAGCCTGAGATAATACGCTAAAAACTTTTTCGATAATCCACTAGGCAAGAACTAGGGGGGTGCCCTGTATGCTGCTATCTCTAGACGCCGAGAAGGCGTTTGACAGAGTGGACTGGTCATTCTTGCAAGCCGTGTTAACTAAGGTTGTATTGGGCCCTCTGATGGTACAGAGAGTTATGACCTTGTATCTTGAGCCCAGCGCTTATATTCCCATTAATGGCTCCCTATCATCCACAGTATCATATGAAATGGCACCAGACAGGGGTGTCCCCTCTCACCAATTCTGTATATATTGGTGATGGAACACTTACTACGTGATATCAGAAACAACACCAATATACATGGAGTAAGTGTAGGAAATGTACAATATAAAAGTGCTGCGTATGCAGATGACGAATTTGGAGTAGACTACAGTGGCGGTGCGAAGGAAACTATTCCCATTTGTCTGGGCCAGAGGCGCCTTTAAGTATTTGGGGATTCATATCCCTTCTAATCCACAGGATGCAGTGGATCTTAACTTTGCCCCTCTTTTGAGTGTGTTGTCTGCAGACCTGACTCGCTGGAATGTCAAAGATTTTTCGTGGCTAGGCCGCATCAATATTATTAAAATGAACATACTACCTCGCATTTTGTATCTGTTACAGGCCATACCCTGTCTCCTGCCCAGAACCTTCTTTCAAACTATAGATAAATGTATGAGACAGTTTGTTTGGGCTGGGAAGAGGGCGAGAATTGCAAAAACCGTCTTTATCAGAACGAGACAGGATGGAGGTCTGGCCTTACCAGATATTAAGGCGTACTATGTCGCTTCTGTGGCAGCGCATTTTGTTGATCTAAATCAGCATAACACCTTGAAATTGTGGGTTCAGTTGGAGGAGAGTATTTACAAAGCCCCCCTCTCAGGCCTTCCTTGGTTACCCTCGTCTCTGTTGCCCTTGAGAAGCGTGCAGCAACTACCTTGGGTAGCACAATATACCCTGTTAGCTTGGCGTAAATTTGGCACCTCTTCACATCTGTTCCTCCCGGGAGGTCCTATGACCCCGATAACCAGCAACCCTTTCCTTGACCTGGCCTGCCCTCCGCACGTGGCCCCTGCAAGGACTTTTAGAAGGCCGTTACGGTTCCTAAATGTAATTTCTTCTCAGGGCTTGAGACGCTAGTCAGAGGTCTTGGATGCCTTGGCCTCTTTTTCTTTAGCATGGTTCACCTATATTCAGGTTTCGCACTATTATGTCACTAACAGGCTGACGCTAGACTTCCACAGAAATCTAACCCCGCTTGAAGAGATCTGTATTGGTAATATCCACAGGGACCTGATCATCCAATCTCTGTCGAGTAATAAATTAGCATACCAAAGTAGCTGGGCTAGGGAACTTGGGAGAACCATCTCAGAGGAGGATTGGCAAAAAGTGAGTATTCTTTCCTATAAATCCATTGTCTCCAGTAGAATACAAGAGCTTAACTACAAGGTGCTCTCCCGATGGGACAGAGTGCCCACTCTGTTGCATACTCTGTATCCTCTAGTCCCTAGTAACTGCTGGAGATGTGGTGATGTAGAAGGCTCCATGACCCACATCTGGTGGACATGCCCCGCTCTAAAAAAACTTTTGGGATAAGGTTCTACAGGTTATAGAATTAGTATCTGGGATTAGGTTTCAAAAGGACCCATTTGTGGTGCTGCTGCATATTATTCCTCTACCGATTCATGTGCTTAAAGGTCACATTATTATCTTTATGCTCGATGCTGCCAAGGCTTTAATACCTCGGTTATGGAGATCTGTAGAAAAGCCTTCCATTTCAGCCTGGTTTAAGGAATTGCATTTTCTCCAACCTGTGGAAGAGATAAGAGCGGATCATAATCACACATTGGATAGATATTTGGCCACCTGGTCGGGCTGGATGGTTTTCTATGGCTCATCTGACTATGTTAACTTCCTTTGAGGCACAGAAAGATTATCTTTAGGGAGTGGGGCTTGGGGTCGGCGCAGTTCCCGGTAATACTTTTCAGTATCTGTGGCAAGGTCTTGTCTCCGTTGGGGGCTCTCCATAACCATTCTCCTACTTGTACCATATTGTCCTATGTAATCTTTTTCTTTACTCCTCCATGGTCGACGACAGTTAAATGTTTATTGGTTTGATTTGACTTTTCATACATGGTATCCAATCATTATCCAATGGCTATATCTGAACGTCTTAGTAGGGAGGATATATATATTCCCACTTGCCAAGTCCCTAATAGGTAGATTACTAGGTATATTCTGCATATTGGTGTATCTGTTTTGTGGGACGTGGATTTTTAAATGCTCTAAAGTTATGAAGAAATGTAAATGGTTCAGACGAAAGACTGTTCGGGTATTTTTATTTCACTTTGTACACTAAATTTACTCTTTATATATACTTTCTCAGATTGTATTCCAACCTTGTGATGTGTACCATCTTGTTGTTTTTTCAATAAAGCTTTGAATAAGAAAAAAAAAAACACTATCAGGATTGCTGTATTTTCTTCAACCTGCCTTCTAAAAATTGATTCAAAGGCGATCAAAAAGTCATAAGATACCAATAAAGATGTCAGCTCAAGCCAGGAAAAGCAAGCCCCTACACAACTCTGTACACAGAAAAATAAAAAAGTTATGGCTCTCAGATTATGGCGATGCAAAAACGTGTTTTCTTTTCTAAATAAAAGTATTTTTATTGGATAAAAGCATTAAAACATAAAAATACAAATTGGGTATCGCTGTAATTGTATCGTCATGCTGAATAAAGCTAACGTCATTTATACCGCACAGTGGCTGCTGTAAAAAATAACAAAAACACTACCAAGATGCTGTATTTTGTTCATTCTGCCTCCACAAAACCTTGATAAAGAGATCAAAGCATCATATAAACCCCATAATGGCACCAATGAAAACATCATCTCATTCCTCAATCCCTCATCAGCTACATATACAGAAAAATAAAAAAGTTATGGCTGTCAGACTGTGACAACATAAAATGTAATTTTTGTACAAACTCATTTCTATTGTGTAAAAGTAACAAAACCTAAAAAAACTGTATAAAATTTATATCGTTGCAATTGTACCGACCGCATAGTAAAGTTATCCTGTCATTTATAACGCATAGTGAACACTGTAAAAATGAAACCCAAAAAATAATGGTGGACCTGCAGATTTTTTTTTTTTTTTTCAAGGCCCTCAACTAAAAAAAACTTTGGAACATCTGTGTGCCCAAATTGCACAATATACCCTTAGATGAGATGCCTGAGGGGTGTTGAATCCAAAATGGAGTGACTTCTGGAAGGTTTCACCTGTTCTGTTACTTTGGGGGCTTTGCAAATGGGACATGGCACCCACTAAAATTTGCATTCCAAAAGCCAAATAGTGCTCCCTCCATTGTATGCAGGACATGCGCCCAAACAGCAGTTTACACTCATATATAGGGTATTGCCAAACTTGGAAGACGTAGTGTAGTAAATTTTGGGGTGCATTTTTCCAGGATTCTTTGTAAAAAATTAAAACATTTTCAGCTAAAATGCAATTGTTTGGAAAAAAATAAAATTTTTATTTTAAAACCCCCAAAATGAAAAAAAAATGTGTCTAACAGCGGTGGGGTCAATATATTCACTTCACCCCTGGATATATTCCTTAAGGTTTGGAATTTTCCAAATTATGTCTTTTTAGGGGAGTTTATTAAGTTTTAGGGTGTCCACAAACCAGCCTAAAATTTTTCCAATGAAAAAATGAGACCACAAAATCAGTAGGTTTCTCCACTACTCTGAGGCTTGTGGTCAAGTAAAAGCGCACTGAGAATATGGAATATCTCTAAAAAGGCAGAAACTGGGGGTCAATTTTTAGTTGCCCTTTTCCTGTTATCATCTCTGTGTTCCATAAATAATGGATAAAAATTAAAATCTCAAGAAAAGTAAAAATTTTGGGAAATTTCACTCTTTTTTCTTTAGTTTCTGTGAAAAACCCTTGCCCATGTAGAAATCTGTATAGGTTTTAAAACCTTTTTGCCCATAGCAATAATCAGAAATGACCCCCTTTTTTTTCCCGAGCAATTGAATGAAAGGGGCGCTCTGATTGGTTGCTATGGGCAACAAAAAGAGTTTTAGACCTAGACAGTTTTCATATATCCTGCCCCTAAAGTGTTAAACTTTATAAGTGTTATTGAGAATCCCACGAGGGGTGCAATTTCTTAGATGGAGTCATTTATGGAGGTGTCTAACATGAAGGCCCCTCAAACGCACATTAGAACTGGATTGGTCCTTAAAATAAAATCAATGCTACAAATATTCTTGAAAATGTTACATTTTGCTACAAAATGTAAGAGCCCCATAATGTCCTAAAAAATATGAGCTTGTTTAAAAAAGGATGCCAATATAAAGTATGGTAGATGTTCGTTATTTGTTATGTCTTACACACAGAAGTTTTTAGACTTTGAAAATGGCAAATTTTTCCACATTTTCACAATATTTTGATATTTTCCACAAATAAACAAGGATTGTTTTGACAAAAAGTAATTGCTAACTTAAAGTACAATGTGTCACGAGAAATCTCAAATTCAAATGAACACTGTAGGTAAAACCATTAAAAAGTTATTCCTCGATAAGTGGGGAAATAAATACCTGAGGTGTGTGGGTGGTCCGTGGGGAAGTAGAGGAAAAATGCCCTGTTGTCCCCCCACCTTTCTTACCCCTTATCTATTACACTATATTGCCTAACATCCTATTTCCTTACCGTTCTGAATTTGCCTTCTTGCATATCTGGTATGTATTAGTATGCTACCTCTCTCCCTGCTACTAAATTTCCCACCTATATTACATATTTCCACTTGGCTACCCACACTTTCAGTTATTCTATCTCCGTTTGTCCCTTCTATTTTACTCATGTTTCCACACATCACCTTTTCCATTTTACTATGACTCCTTCCTTTCCCTCTATTCATCCCCTTATCCTTTAATTCTTTTTTTATTACTATTTTATCATTATTATTTTTTATATTTATCTCATTTTTTCTTCCCTTCCTCCTTACTTTGCTCCCCTTACATTTCTTACCATTCCCTTACTAACTGCCTATGACTTATTGTACACTGACCATTGCCTTTCTACTTTTCAGATGTCTCTTGAGAAAGGCATTTTATGCCGAAACGTCGACAACCGACACTTGTGACATTTGTTGTGTATTTCAATACTTATGCAGTAATCTAGTTCTACTTAAACACTTTTTTGTACCAATTTGCATGAGCTATTGACCCAATACTTGTAATAAATACTAGACACATCAAGCATTACATTGGAGTGCCATGGATCTTTTCTATAACATTTAATCAGGACACTGACACCAAGCAATAATATGGACATGCAGTCAGCATTTGCAGGCCTGGATAAAATATAGACTAAAATTTTGAAAATTTGGTGGGACCAGCAGTCATTAAAAACATAAGGAGAAAGAAATTACCCTCTTTTGTCTGTATGGAACATTTCCTTAATAAATGGATTAATACACTAACGGAATGTTCTCTGAAACTAATACGTTTAATAATAACAAACACAACATCTAAATTGCAAGAACTTTAAAATCTTAAAAGAAAATGTAGAAATCCACAAGGAAGAAAAACTTTAATATATATAATAACCAAAAGAAAACATCAAGAAATTTGAAAATCATACTATGGAGAACAAAAAGAAAAAATCAAAGGGATATTAAAGATTATTAAAAAAAAATAGTGTCTACACATGCCATTCAGAAAGGTGTGAAAACTTACCAAATTAATTTTGAAGCAAAGGAGAACATATTACAGACAAAAACAGAGAGTAAGCTTCTCGGATTTGGAGAACACAGATTCTAATAATACAGATTTGGGTACATCCATGACTGACAGGTCAAGGACAAGAAATAGTGCAAAACAGGCAGGAACTACACAGAACGCTGAACAAAGAGGGACAAAATAATGGGAACGAAGACTGAGGTTGACTCTAAAATTATATTAATGAGTATGAGGGACTAATGTTTCAAGAACAGATGACATTGAAGCATTTGGAAGAGCTTAGTGGCGAAAATGTAAATTTGATACGGGCAACCCTAATTTCTATCCATTGAAGTCGAGAGTACCAGCCCTGGACTTGTTTCAAAATACAACGGAGAGGGATTTTCTTGAACTCCAGCAAAAAAACCTATAATTAAACCAAAAGGGAGAGAAGAAAATAAAAATAAAATCGGAAGTAGAGATCACAATAATTTAACTAAAAAACAATTTTTGGCTCTGATGACCTTAAAACTAAAAACCAACCTAGTGATTAAAAATGCAGATAAAAGAGGGCTATGCTTGTGATGGATGCAGGTTTGTACTTTAAACAGGTCATGAGCATACTAGATGATCTCATTATGTATAACAGATTACAGGGAAACCCAACTAAATTATTTCAGAAAAAAATTGAAAAAATATCTAAATGAAGAAGTAACTTTGGGTGCAATCACGGAAAAACAAAAAATTTATTTTTAGGGAGAGAACCTATAATTCCGGTCTTTTATGGAGTCCCGAAGGTCCATAAGAATGAAGTCCCACCAAAATTAAGACCTATTATTTTAGGGAATAATTCCCTAAAATCTTAGCACTTGGTTGGAAAAGTACTTGGAAACCTTGGTTCAAACTATGCCAGGGTGTATAAAAGACAAACATTTACTAACTTTGAATGGCAAAAAGAGTATAATTGGGTCAGTTGCGACGTAGTGAGTTTGTACTGCATTCCGCATGATATGGCCCTGACAGCAATTTAATTTCATTTGAAAATAACAAGCTATTACGGTGAAGGGCTGCAGTCCTTCATTTTGGCCAGTACTGAGTTTTTACTAAAGAATAACTACTTCAGATTTGATGAGACTTATTTCCTGCAGTTAGTCAGGGCTCCCATGGGGGCTACCGCATCACCATCCATAGCGAATTTGTTTATGGCGTTGTCATGATCATGCCAGAAAGTAGCCCAGCTTTGAGTTCTGGTCGCCGGGGACGGCCGTTGCGACGTAAGCCGTGGTTTTTGACATAGGGTTTACATTGTGTTCACTAGTGTGAACTGGGTGGTCTTCCCTGCTATCCTGATTGATTCCTGGCCGACGCCTAGGCCAGGAATCTTCCAGCACTCCACGGGTTAACCTGGCTCCTTGATCCTGGTGATTGACAGCTCTACCTTCCTATCTGGTCTTCTGTTTCTTCCTCCTATTGCCTTTGTCCTTGGTTCTTCTGGAAGGTATTTAAGGGCTTTTTCTGTCTCCTCTCTTTGCTGGTTATACTGGTCCTTTCCTGTCTTTTGCTCACCTACTCTATTCTGTGCCTCCCTGGTTACCGTACTCTGCTTGGATTACGTTTATTCTTCTGACTTTGTACTGCGTTCCCGTTAGTTACCGACTTGGCTTGCTTGACGTTCCCATATTGTGTTTGTATTGTTTGTCTGCGTCTTGTGTCTTCCACGCTATTCAGTATAGTGCTCAGTCTTCTGGTTGGGGCCGACCTATTAAGGAGTCGGGCACCCCAAAAGGCAGGGACAGGGGTTGGGATCAGTGTCAGGGCCTCACGCTGTCTGTGTCTGTTCGTGCGCCCCTGACGGATCCCTTACATTATAACCAGCCCATACCCAAGTCAGCTCTCCCGGCGATTCAATATGAGTACCGGCCTGTCGGTCACTGATCGCTTGGACGAGTTGGCAACTCAGCTTCAGGGCATGGCGGGGCTTATTAATCAAGTCTCGCAGCGTCTGGATACCATAACTAACCGGGACCCGGACTTGCCGCCCGTCTGTGTCCTACCTGCCCCTGTTTTTGTGGATCCTAGCATACAATCATAAGTCTAAGATGCTTCTTCCTGATCGCTTTGACGGAAATCCTGACAGGTTCCGAACCTTTAGGGAATCATGTAATTTATTTTTTCGCTTCAACTATTTTCCACTGAGGCTGAGAAAGTAGCGGTTGTTGTGTCTCTCCTCCAGGGCCCACCTCAGGAATTGGGCATTAGCTATACCTCAGAAGCCCCTGAGTGGAGATTATGGACAGATTTTTTTTGGCTTTAGGACAGGTTTATGATAACCCCAACCGTGTGGCATTGGCGGAGACTCATTTGCTTTCTATTCAGCAGGGCCGCCGCCCCGGCTGAAGACTACTGTTCCGAGTTCCGCCAATGGTGTACGTTGACCGGGTGGTCTGACCAACCTCTGAAGACCCTTTTCAGACAAGGACTGTCTGATGCCGTGAAGGATGCTATGGTCAGCCATCCAATCCTGAGACCCTGAGTGACTTTATGACTCTAGCTGTACTATTGACAGAAGGACTAAGGGAGAGACGCAGGGAAAAGCAAGGGGGTTTGACCGCTCAGCTCAAGTCAGGCTTTCCTGTAAAACCTGCTTCTTCCTTCTTTGAGAGTTCTTCTCTCCCATCTCCCTCTCAGTCTTCTGGAGAAGAACCCATGGTATTGGGTCTTACGTCTGCTGCCGCCAGGAGGAGACACCGTTTGGAGAACGCCTTGTGCCTTTATTGCGGGAAGCCTGACCATTTCCTGAGAAACTGTCCTATTAGGCCTAACTCACCCCAAGGTAACACCGAACCTCTGCACAATGTCCAGGAAGGTAACTCGGATGTACAGGTACCTCCTAACTCTGCTAACAAGTTTGTTTTGCCTGTAACCTTAGTTTCTAGCTCCAAGACTTTTGCTTGTCTTTGCCCTAATTGACTCGGGTTGCAGCTGCTAATTTCATCAGTATGGCTGTTGCTAAAGCCTTGGGTTTGGAACTTGTACCTTTGTGTTCTCCATTTTTTGTTTCAGGTGTAGATTCTACCTCACTAACCGGAGGTAGAATAAAATTTTGTACTGCTGAGATCACTTTGAATGTTGGGAGTTCGCATACTGAAAAACTTTCATTTTTTGTCATGGAGAAACTCTCTGCAGATATTATTCTTGGGTTGCCCTGGCTCCGCCTCCATAATCCTGTTTTCGACTGGAGGACCACTGAGTTGATCAAATGGGGTGACTCATGTGTTTCTCATTCTATGGTGGTCCATCCCTTGGTGTGTGCTGTGATTAATGCTCAGGATATGTCAGAATGTAATTCTGAATTCAATTATGTCTGTGATGGGGACGTTGCTGATAATCGGTCTCCACACCTGCCTGATGATGGCGCTACAGACCTCATTCCTGGTGCAATCTCAACTTGTCTGCCCCGGAACGAGAATCTATGCATCAGTATATTGAGGAACCTGTAAAATATTCCTTATCCGGTAAAGCATTTTTGCAACCTTGATTTCTAATCCAGTGTCTTTGTCTGCCGACTCAGCAGATTCTGCATCTTCTGAACTGTTCCCTTTTTCTGTGAGGATGATCTCCCCCTCAGGTATTCTGCCAGTGCAGGTGATAAAACTAAAATAGAAACCGCCGTTAATCGACTGTGCACAGTCTGGGCTAGGAGTCATAAGACTCTAAAAAACGCCCAACTAAAAATCAAAAAACCTAGTAAAAACCGCCGAACCAGACCAAAGTATGTCCGCCTCCGAGTCTCATCTGCAAAACAGGCCCCAAGCTGGAAAAGGAAAGAGTTCACCAGGTCCCTTCTGCTAAACATAGAGGGTCTTTTGAGGGTCCGGTGGCCCCTCATAAAGGGGGGGTACTGTCATGATCATGCCAGAAAGTACCCCAGCTTTGAGTTCTGGTCGCCGGCCACGGCCGTTGCGACGTAAGCCGTGGTTTTTGACATAATGTTTACATTTGTGTTCACTAGTGTGAACTGGGTTTTCTTCCTGCTATCCTGATTGATTCCTGGCCGACGCCCGGGCCAGGAATCTTCCAGCACTCCACGGGTTAACCTGGCTCCTTGCTCCTGGTGATTGACAGCTCTACTTCCTATCTGGTCTTCTGTTTCTTCCTCCTTTTGCCTTTGTCCTTGGTTCTTCTGGACGGTATTTATGGGCTCTTCTGTCTCCTCTCTTTGTTGGTTATACTGGTCCTTTCCTGTCTTTTGCTCACCTACTCTATTCTGTGCCTCCCTGGTTACCGTACTCTGCTTGGATCACGTTTATTCTTCTGACTTTGTACTGCGTTCCCGTTAGTTACCGACTTGGCTTGCTTGACGTTCCCATATTGTGTTTGTATTGTTTGTCTGCGTCTTGTGTCTTCCACGCTATTCAGTATAGTGCTCAGTCTTCTGGTTGGGGCCGACCTATTAAGGAGTCGGGCACCCCAAAAGGCAGGGACAGGGGTTGGGATCAGTGTCAGGGCCTCACGCTGTCTGTGTCTGTTCGTGCGCCCCTGACGGATCCCTTACAGGCGTGGTGGGAGCACCACACCATTTTCAAATAAGCCAACCCTTTTCTTCAGGATATCTTGTGGTATGTGTACTACATCGATGACTTCTTACTGGTATGGGGTCACGATGTAGCATCCATACAAGACTTTCTAGCGTATCTAAACAACAACCTATGTGTGATTCACAGGTAGTTGGAATCATATGGAGATTCCCTTCCTAGATATAAATCTTTTTGGTGATGTGGATAAGCGGAAGGACATAACCTCATTATACCGTAAACCCAATTCCCGTAATACCATTTTGAGGGCAAACAGTTGCCACTCACAGAAAATGATTACAGACATCCCATTAGGGGAGTACACGACAGTGAGGAGGGCATGTACACTTGATGAGGATTGCTAGCAAAAACAAATAAAAATAGATAATAGATTGAGAGAACAAGGTTACCTCAAGAAAAACTAAAGGAAAAACACAACAGCAGTTAAAAAATAAAACACAAAACAAACTAGTTTTTTCTAAAAAATATAGCAAAGATTTTAATGTAGTAAAAATATATATTTGTTAGAAATTTGTCAATCTTAAGACTTGATTCGATTTTAGCAAAATTAGTAGAAGAAAGAGTACGTTGTGTTTCAAAATGTGGAAGAACAATTTAAAACCAAAAGAACCCCAAATATTTGGTTTTCCCAAAAAGGGTTTTTTCGTTGTGGAGGGAGTGTCATCTAATTTCTCTAATTTGGAAGGAACAAAAAATTACCCTATAAAAACATTTATGAATTGTGATATGAACCATGCGATATACATGATCAGGTGTAAGCGGTGTAACAAAAAACTATGTAGGGTGTACTGTTAGAAAGGTAAAAAGCCAAATTGCATAACATCTATCGGGCATAAAAAAACAAAGATAAATATTTCAGGGGCAGCAAGGAATTTTATATGATGGATTCAGCAGTACAGAGAAGGTTAAAAGCCCAGAATGGGGAGGAGACTGACAGAAGGCTGTCAAGAGACCGGAAGCCTTCTGGATTCTTAATTTGAATGTCAGATAACCGGCCTGTCTCAATTACGACAGCGACCTGATGTATATCTACTGAAGTTAGATATAACTTAAATAATAGTTTGTTTTATAAAATTTAGAAGGTTAGAACATTGACTATTAAGGTAAAGGTAATTGAATAATAAGTAAAGGGGACATGTATGAAAACTGTCTAGGTCTAAGACTGTTCTTGTTGCTCATAGCAACCAATCAGAGCCCCCCTTTCATTTTTTCAGAGCACTATATTAAATGAAAATGGCGCTCTGATTGGTTGCTATGGGCAACAAAGAAAGTCTTAGACCTGGACAGTTTTATAAAAGGCCCAAATATTTACCCGTATTTGTTTAGGGCTAGCCCCCAGTTCAGGAAGGGC
>JAODAL010012188.1:0-96490 GCA_025379985.1 Phyllomedusa bahiana | reverse complement strand
AATTGCTTTTTTTAAAAGTTTTAGTAGATGCTGCATCAATGAACAATGTGGGTGCGCAAAAGTCAAAAAACACGTAACTGTTTGTTTTGATATAATAAACGGTATTTTTTGAAACCTTTCAATTTCACGTGTGGTAAATATAGAATTGCTGTTTTAAGATTTACGTAGATGCTGCATCAATGAACAATGCTGGGTGCGCAAAAGTCAAAAAACACGTAACTGTTATGTTTTGATATAATAAACGGTATTTTTTGACCTTTAAATTCACTGTGGTGAATATAGAATTGTTTTTTAAGATTTACGTAGATGCTGCATCAATGAACAATGCTGGGTGTGCAAAAGTCAAAAAATACGTAACTGTTATTTTTTGGGTATAATAAACGGTATTTTTTGCACCTTTCAATTCATGTGGTGATATAGAATTGCTTTTTTAAGATTTACGTAGATGCTGCGTCAATGAAAAATGCTGGGTGCGCAAATGTCAAAAAACACGTAACTGTTATGTTTTGGTACAATAAACGATATTTTTTGCACCTTTCAATTCACCTGTGGTGAATATAAAATTGCTGTTTAAAGATTTACGTTAGATGCTGCATCAATGAACAATGCTGGGTGTGCAAAAGTGAAAAAAACACGTAACTGTTATGTTTTGGTATAATAAACGATATTTTTGCCCCTTTCAATTCACCTGTGGTGAATATAGAATTGCTGTTTTAAGATTTACGAGATGCTGCGTCAATGAACAATGCGGGGTGTGCAAAAGTCAAAAAACACGAAAACTGTTATGTTTTGATATAATAAACGGTATTTTTGCACCTTTCAATTCACCTGTGGTGAATATAGAATTGCTGTTTTAAGATTTACGTAGATGCTGCGTCAATGAACAATGCGGGGTGTGCAAAAGTCAAAAAACACGTAACTGTTATGTTTTGGTCTAATCAAACAATATTTTTGCACCTTTCAATTCACCTGTGGTGAATATAGAATTGCTGTTTTAAGATTTACGTAGATGCTGCGTCAATGAACAATGCTGGGTGTGCAAAAGTAAAAAAAACACGTAACTGTTATGTTTTGATATAATAAACGGTATTTTTTGCACCTTTCAATTCACCTGTGGTGAATATAGAATTGCTGTTTTAAGATTTACGTAGATGCTGCGTCATGAACAATGGGGTGCGCAAAGTCAAAAAAAACGTAACTGTGATGTTTTTCGTACGATACTCTGTATTTTTGGCAAACAACAACTGTGCTGACTTACAAGATTGCTGTATTGTAATTAACTCCCAAGGTGGATATATAAACAGTCACTGGTGTAATGTGTAAAATTGAAAATGAACCCCTATCTGAAATGTATACTGATAATAAAAGTGGAGTTTTGCAGCTAACAAAGAGACCTGCAGTTACTAAAAAATGATGTGTATCCAATATAAGTTTAGGCTGCCCAATATCCAGGAAATATTTCAATAGCAAGCTGTTAATAATAAAGATATTCCACTACAATTTTCTACACTAGTCTTGGTGAACTTTATCCAGTGTTCTTTATAGATAGAGCTTGTCTTTTGTTCGCCCGGGGGCCCCACCCCACCCCCCGCCCCCACCGCCGTGAATTTACAGCGGTAGATTCTGCTTTAAATTCTCTAGCTAACTACATAAAATGTTCAAATCCCTAATCTAACTAAATTGGAAGGATCACAGCTAATAGTAGAGGTTTCTCTGTGCAGAAATAGACTAATTTCGCTGAGCTGTTTGGCCACAGGCAGAGCGCAGGTCCTATCCCTATGAGACGCTGAGAGACACTGAGGCTGAAACAGGAAACGCTGTTCTATGTAAAACAAGGTCATGTGATTTTTCCAGCCAATCGCAACCATACACATCCCAGTCATGACGTCGCACACACATCTCACCCTGCTCTATTCTGTAATCTGATTTGCTGGCCGCCAAAATTACAGGAAGCGCCGAAAAAGGCGCGATCTTAATAGATGATGCTCAGATTTTAACCTTAATTATCGCATGATCTGGAAATTTCGATCACCATAAAAACCTTGCCGATTTCAACTTTGTCGATAAAAATCGCTCAACACTACTAATGGGTGACCTCTGGCAATCTTTATTTACCACCTCACCAACGCATGCAATGCAGGGCACACATACAACACACAGAGACCAGCTTAAGATCATGGTGCACGACTATCTGCGTCTCAACACCAATGTTTTTGGATGTGTTCCAGACCCAATAGACTTCTGGATATCCAAAATGGATGAATGGCCCGAGCTCGCTCGCCACACCATAGAGGTGTTGTCCTGCCCAGCAGCCAGCGTCATATCTGGGCGGACCTTCAGCACAGCTGGAGGAGTCATTACAGACAAAAGCATCCGGCTTTCCACAGATAATGTGGATCGTTTGACTTTCATCAAGATGAATCAGGCATGGATCTCTGATGATGTTGTGGCCCCAATTGCCGAGGTCACCGATTAGTTGCCGGTCTACTTCACATTCCTCTTCAAACAGAAATGGTCCTCTTGAAAAATGTTTTTTAAAATGATCATTTCTTACTGCAATTTTTATTCTCAGTTCCCAACAGTTCATTTTGCTGGTTTTGCGGTGTGGAGACTGTAAAAGACAGCAAGGTTTCATGACAACACCGTATTCCATGTACTCACTTTATCTTTAGAAGTTTTCGCATTGTCAATGGTTTTGAGGTCATGTTGCTGTGAGATACAGCTATAATTATGGTTCTTTGGAACAGAAATGTGGCTTCTAAGTGGCATTTCTCCCTCACAATATATAATAGTAGCTGAGAAGTCATATTTATAATTTTTTGGGGTCATGTTGCTGTGAGATACAGCAATAATCGTGGTCCTTTGGAACAGAAATGTGGCTTTTAAGTGGCATTTCTCCCTCACAATTTTTAACAGTGGCTGTGGAGTCATTTTTATAATTTTTTGTGGTCATGGTGCTGTGAGATACAGCTATAATCATGGTCCTTTGGAACAGAAATGTGGCTTTTAAGTGGCATTTCTCCCTCACAATTTTTAACAGTGGCTGAGAAGTCATTTTTATAATTTTTTGGGTCATGCTGCTTTGAAATGCAGCAATACTACAGGTCCTATTCTAAAAAATGTTTCTAACAGACATTTGTTCTTCACAATTGTCAAAAGTGGCTCAAGGGTCATGTTTTGAATTTTTGGGGGCATTTTGCTGTGACATGCAACTATACTACAGGTCCTATTACTACCCCATCCCTCCTTTCAGCAGATGACTTTGCCATTCACTTCCTCCAGAACATCAACCTCATCAGAGAAAGCTTCAGCCCTCAGTCCCCACCACCCTCCCTTACCCTTGCAACCTGCTCTTCCCCCTTAACTTGCTTCCCCACGGTCACTCATGACAAGCTCTCCTCCTTACTGTCCAAATCCAACCTCACTACCTGTAGTCTTGACCCACTGCCATCCCACCTCATCCCAGACCTCAGTGCTTCTATCATCCCAGCACTCACCCATCTCTTCAACCTATCTTCCCTTCTGCCTTTAAACATGCTACTATCACTCCAATCCTAAAAAAAACAACCCTTGACCCCTCTTCTCTGTCCAACTATCGCCCCATCTCTTGCTCCCTTTTGCTTCCAAACTCCTCGAGCAGCACGTCTATCTTCAGCTGTCCTCCCACCTTCTCCTCACACTCTCTTCTTGGACCCACTACAATCTGGTTTTCGACCCACCACTCTACCGAAACTGCCTAACCAAAAGTCACTAATGATCTAGTAACTGCTAAAGCCTCATGCCACTACTCTGTGCTCCTCCTTGGACCTGTCCTCTGCCTTTGACACTGTCGACCATTCCCTCCTGCTACAAATCCTCTCCTCCCTTGGCATCACGGACTTGACTCTTTCCTGGATCTCTCGTACCTCACTGAACGGACTTTCAGCGTCTCTCATTCATGATCCACCTCCTCCCCCCGGCCACTCACTGTTGGTGTCCCCCAAGGTTCAGTCCTGGGTCCACTACTCGTCTCAATCTACACCCTTGGCCTCGGTCAGCTCATAGCACTCACATGGCTTTTCATTACCACCTGTATGCTGATGATACCCAACTCTACATCTCTGGCCCAGATGTCACTTCTCTACTCTCCCGGATCCCTGACTGTCTGTCCTACAGTTCCTCCTTCTTCTCATCACGTCTCCTATAAGAAAATGTGGAGAAAACAGATCTCATCATCTTTCCACCATCCAACTCTACCCCTGCCCCTGTTCTCTCTATTACAGTCAACGGCTCTACACTTTCACCGGTCCCACAAGTCCGCTGTTTTGGGGTAATCCTAGACTCTGCTTTATCTTTCAAACCGCACATCCAAACCCTCACCTCTGCCTGCCGCCTCCACCTGAAAAACATCTCTCGCATCCGCTCATTCCTCGGCTATGACACTACAAAAATGCTGGTCCATGCCCTTGTCATCTCCCGCCTAGACTACTGCAACATCCTTCTCAGTGGCCTCCCAGCTAGCACCCTCGATCCCCTCCAATCCATCCTTAACTCTGCTGCCCGTCTTATCCACCTCTCTCCTCGCTACTCCTCTGCCTCTCCCCTCTGCCAATCCCTTCACTGGCTTCCCATTGCCTAGCGAATTCATTTCAAGCTACTAACCATGACCTACAAGACTATCGGAAATCATCTTGATAATTGCTGATATTGACTACCGACCCGATGACGATAGTCAACGTAATCGCTCATCACTAGTCCTATTATAAAAAAAATGTGGTTTCTAACAGACATTTGTTCTTCACAATTGTCAAAAGTGGCTCAAGGGTGATGGTGCTGTCAGAAAACAGGAATAGGTAGGACACTGTTAACGGATAGTGATGAGCGATTACGTTGACTATCGTCATCGGGTCGATAGTCAATATCGGCAATTATCAACATGGTATTCGAAAGCCGATAATAGATTATCGCCGATGACCATTAAAGTCTATGGGAGAGGAACAACACCTTCATTATTACACCGAAACAGGGGTGGAAAAGCTGGAATTAACATCCACAACAGTCAAATGGATACTTGCTACATCTTAGGCAACACACTTAGGTTATAAAAGCCACAGAAAAAAGGCTCTCCATGACCTCTCCCCTCCATACATCTCTGCCCTAATTTTAAAATATCTCCCCCCACGCACTCTCCGCTCCTCACAGGACCTTCTCCTCTGCTCTCCCCTTATCAGCTCCTCACACAACCGTCTCCAAGACTTCTCCCGTGCTTCACCCACATTCTGGAACTCACTGCCCCAACACATCAGACTCTCCTCCACTTTCACCAGCTTCAAAAGCAACCCGAAAACCCATTTCTTCAGGCTTGCCTATAACCTTCACTAAACTTGTCACTACTTCCTCCACAGACATGTCTGACCCTCACCTCCTGTCTCTTTCCCCCTCCTTGTAGATTGTAAGCCCTCGCGGGTAGGGTACTCTCTCCCTCTGTCGTGCCAACTGTCATTATCCCTTATCACTGTACTCGTTTGACTTATGTAATGTATGTAACCCCATCGAATGTACAGCGCCCTGGAATCAATGGCGCTTTAAAATAAATAATAATAATAATAATAATATTATAAAAAAAATTCTTTCTAACAGACATTTGTTCTTCACAATTGTCAAAAGTGGCTCAAGGGTCATGTTTTGAATTTTTGGGGCATTTTGCTGTGACATGCAGCTATACTACAGGTCCTATTATAAAAAAATGTTGTTTCTAACAGACATTTGTTCTTCACAATTGTCAAAAGTGGCTCAAGGGTCATGTTTTGAATTTTTGGGGGCATTTTGCTGTGACATGCAGCTATACTACAGGTCCTATTATAAAAAAATGTTGTTTCTAACAGACATTTGTTCTTCACAATTGTCAAAAGTGGCTCATGGGTCATGTTTTGAATTTTTGGGGGCATTTTGCTGTGAAATGCAGCTAGACTACAGGTCCTATTGTAAAAAATGTGGTTTCTAACAGACATTTGTTCTTCACAATTGTCAAGAGTGGCTCAAGGGTGATGGTGCTGTCAGAAACAGGAATAGGTAGGACACTGTTAATGGACACATATTGCAAAATGACTTGTTTTTGCAAGATCTTTAACATAGCTAGCAATCCCTGTATTGAGACAACCCATTTAATACAATTAAAAAAAGAGAAACAAAGACATGGTGGGATTCCATCCTATTTTAAAAATGTGTTTTCTAGAATTAAACTACTGAAAAGCTTGCATGTGCAAAATAGCTGGTAAAAAAATTCCTCTGAATTGTACAAGGGAGGAACAGGAAGACTTGACCAGATGTAGGTTATTCAGAGGACATGGAGTATGGAGCACGGACAGAGAACAAAGTACAGAGAAAATTTCCTCCAGCACGTTGAGTAAAATGAGAAAAAGGGCACCTGGGTGGAACAGGAGCGTTAACCACCAGTATTTCCAAGTGAAGCTAAATTGGTCCGCACTCATACGGAGAGGCAAGCGCTACCCAGATCTTGACTGTGTACTGAGGAAGGGTGGAGGTCTTACCTCACACTTCCGCTTCCGCACTCTGCTTCAGCACAACTGTTTTCGTTGCTGCGTCATAAGGGCATTTTAACCGTGTTAATAGATGACGAATGCCAGCCTGGGCTCTCACCGCACCCACTGTAACTCCGGCCCTGGCAGCTGAACCTGCGTGTTAATAGATGACAGACGCTAGCCTGGTCTCCCCACCCCCACCCACTGAAAACTCTGGCCCTGGCTGCTGAACCTGCGTGTTAATAGATGAACAGACGCTAGCCTGGGCTCTCACCGCACCCACTGTAAGTCTGGCCTTGGCAGCTGGACCTCCGTGTTAACAGATGGCTGACGGCAGCACTGGCTCTCACCATTAGAGGCAATCAGGAGAGCTTCAAATTTCTATAAAAAATCAGATTTTGAAAAAGGTGATTTCTTTTGAGTTAAGTAGTGCGAAAGTGGTCCGTGCTGGACAAAAATTTTGCACAATTTGAGGTTAAAATTTTCTGGGGCTGGAGTCACTATGGGGTCGCATCATTTGATCTCCAGGGGCGTCTGTCCCTAATCACTGAAGAAGGATTTGGAGGAAAATGAAACCATTGAATTGATTGGCTGAATCAGTCTCAGAAGCCAGGAGGGCAAATGTCTTCTCAACTAAGAAGTGTTTTGGGGGATGATTAGTATTACTTATGGGGTGTGCGGACGAATTAACACATCAAACACGTGTAAAAAAATACCTTTTAAAAATTGCAGGGAGGGGTGTATGCTGTATGTTTACACTTGAAAAAAAGCAAAATGATAATAATGTAAAACTAAAATAAAACTTCCCTAAATAAATTCTGTAAACAAATGTCAGTTACCAAAAAATATTACTAAATGACAGTCACTGTACAAAATAGCATAGTGGCACTTTGTGATCTGTGGGTCAAACAGTTTAGGGGTCATGCTGTGGTAGAGGACAGGTATATTCAATGTCCAGTTCAAATAAAATGGTGGTTGAAAGACTCCTTTTCCGGCACTTTTTAATCTGGGGGTCAGACAGGTTTAATGGTCAAACTGCGGTCCAGGACAGGTCTAGTCCATGTCCAGGTCAACTACATTGGTGGTTGAAAGACTCCTTTTTCAGGCACTTTTTAATCTGTGGGTCAGACAGGTTTAATGGTCATACTGCGGCCCAGGACAGGGTTTGTCAATGTCCAGTGAAACTAAAATGGTGGTTCAAAGACTCCTTGTCCCGGCACTTTTTAAATCTGGGGGTCATGCAGGTTTGGGGCTCATGCTGTGGCCCTGGACAGATATAGTCAATGTCCAGTGAAACTAAAATGGTGGTTCAAAGACTCCTTTTTCTGGCACTTTTTTAATCTGTGGGTCAGATAGGTTTGGGGCTCAGGGATATTCAATGCCCAGTTCAAGTAAAATGATGGTTCAAATCATACTACCTTCTGGCACTTTTGTGGGTCATGCAGGTTTAAGGGTCATGCTGTGGTACAAGACAGGGATAGTGAAGGGTCTGTGACTTTTTTTCTGTGGCTTTTTATAACCTAAGTGTGTTGCCTAAGATGTAGAAGTATCCATTTGACTGTTGTGGATGTTAATTCCAGCTTCTCCAGCCTGTTTGGGTGTAATAATGAAGGTGTTGTTCCTCTCCCATAGACTTTAATGGTCATCGGCGATAATCTATTATCGGCTTTCGAATACCATGTTGATAATTGCCGATATTGACTACCGACCCGATGACGATAGTCAACGTAATCGCTCATCCCCTATCCGTTAACAGTGTCCTACCCATTCCTGTTTTTGACAGCACCATCACCCTTGAGCCACTTTTGACAATTGTGAAGAACAAATGTCTGTTAGAAACCACATTTTTTTTATAATAGGACTAGTGATGAGCGATTACGTTGACTATCGTCATCGGGTCGGTAGTCAATATCAGCAATTATCAAGACGATTTCCGATAGTCGATAATAGATTATCGCCGATGACCATTAAAGTCTATGGGAGAGGAACAACACCTTCATTCTTACAGGACTGGAGAAGCTGGAATTAACATCCCCAACAATAAAATGGATACATGCTACATCTTAGGCAACACACTTTTGGTTATAAAAGCCCCAGAAAATAAGTCACAGACCATGCACTATCCCTGTCTTGTACCACAGCATGACCCTTAAACCTGCATGACCCACAAATTAAAAGTGCCAGAAGGAAGTATTATTTGAAACCATCATTTTTACTTTGAACTGGACTTTACTATAACCTTCCTGACCGTACATGACCATTAAAACTTGTCTGACCCACAGATTAACAAAGTGCCGGAAAAAGGAGTCTTTGAACCACCATTTTAGTTTAAACTGGACACAATGACTATACCTTTTCTGTACCACAGTATGACCATTAAAACCTGTCTGACCCACATATTAAAAAGTGCCGGGAAAAAGGAGTCTTTTCAACCACCATTTTTTAGTTTGGAACTGGACATAACTTATACCTGTCCTGGGCCACAGCATGAGCCCCAAACCTGCATGACCCCATAGAGTAAAAAGTGTCATAGAAAGGGTCTTTTAAACCACCATTTTAGTGAACGACATTACCTATATCCTGTCCCTGTAAACCGCAGAATGACATTAAACCTGTCTGACCCACAGATTAAAAAAGTGTCGAAAAAGGAGTCTTTGAACCACCATTTTAGTTGGAACTGGACATTTGTCCCCTATACCTGTTCTGTACCACATTATGACCATGTAAACCGTCTGACCCCCAGATTTAAAAAGAGCCCGGAAAAAGGAGTCTTTCAACCACCATTTTAGTTGAACGGACATTGACTATACCTGTCCTGGGTAAACTACATCTGTTCAAGTCTTCCTGTACCATCCCTTTACCAATCAGAGGAATATTTGTATCAGCAATTTTGTACATGGCAGCTTTTTTATTTTAATTATAGAAACACATTTTTAAAATAGTGATGGAATCCCACCACATCTTTGTTTCTCTTTATTTTAGTTGTATTAATGGGTTGTCTCACTACTGGGATTTGCTACTATTTTAAAGATCTTGCAAAAACAAGTCATTTTGCAATATGTTCCATTAACAGTTGGGGTCCTACCTATTCCTGTTTTTGACAGCACCATCACCCTTGAGCCACTTTTGACAATTGTGAAGAACAAATGTCTGTTAGAAACCACATTTTTTACAATAGGACCTGTAGTCTAGCTGCATTTCACAGCAAAATGCCCCAAAAATTCAAAACATGACCCTTGAGCCACTTTTGACAATTGTGAAGAACAAATGTCTCTTAGAAACAACATTTTTTAGAATAGGACCCGTAGTATAGCTGCATTTCACAGCACAATGCCCCAAAAATTCTAAAAATGACACCTCAGCCACTGTTAACAATTGTGAAGGGAAAAATGCCTTAGAAAGCCACATTTCTTTCAAAGGACCATGATTACAGCTGTATCTCACAGCACCATGACCCCAAAAATTATAAAAATGACTTCTCAGCCACTGTTAAAAATTGTGAGGGAGAAATGCCACTTAGAAGCCACATTTCTGTTCCAAAGGACCATGATTATAGCTGTATCTCACAGCACCATGACCCCAAAAAATTATTGACAATGAATTCTAAGATAGTTAAAGGAATAGTTTTGCAGAGAAATGTCACACTTAAGCCATTCTGTTCCAAAGGACCATGATTATAGCTTTATCTCACAGCAACATGACCTCAAAACCATTGACAATGCGAAAAATTCTAAAGATAAAGTGAGTAAATGGAATACGGTTTTGTCATGAAACCTTGGTGTCTTTTACAGTCTCCTCACAGCAAAACCAGCAAAATGAACTTTTGGGAACTGAGAATAAAAATTGCAGTAAGAAATGATCATTTTAAAAAAAAGTTTTCAAGAGGACCATTTCTTTTGGAAGAGGAATGTGAAGTAGACCGGCAACTAATCGGTGACCTCGGCAATTGGGGCCACAACATCATCAGAGATCCATGCCTGATTCATCTTGATGAAAGTCAAACGATCCACATTATCTGTGGAAAGCCGGATGCGTTTGTCTGTAATGACTCCTCCAGCTGTGCTGAAGGTCCGCTCAGATATGACGCTGGCTGCTGGGCAGGACAACACCTCTATGGCGTGGCGAGCGAGCTCGGGCCATTCATCCATTTTGGATACCCAGAAGTCAATTGGGTCCGGAACACATCCAAAAACATCGGTGTTGAGACGCAGATAGTCGTGCACCATGATCTTAAGCTGGTCTCTGTGTGTTGTATGTGTGCCCTGCATTACATGCGTTGGTGAGGTGGTAAATAAAGATTGCCAGAGGTCACCCATTAGGCTTCTAACACATTGCCTGCTGCTGCTGCCGCTACGGCTACTTGGCACTCTACTGCTGTCACGTCGCTGACGTTGTTCCACAGTGACATTTGAAGAACGTGAAGCAGACGAAACAGATGTCTCCAGTTGATCAATCAGCAAGGTCTCCATTTCCTGCATTTTACTCTCTATTTGGGTGGGTGGAAGGAAAGTGCTGAGTTTTGTTTTGTACCGGGGATCCAGGAGGGTGGCCACCCAGTAACTGTTGTTCATTTTGATGGCCTTAATGCGAGGATCATGTTGGAGGAAATGGAGCATCCAAGCACTCATGTGAGAGATGGAGCCTTGATTTCCCAAGCCTCTGGGTCGAGGGGCACTAGCAAACTGATCTTCCTCATCTTCCTCCTCCGCCTCAAATTCGCGCCAACCTCTTTCCAAGGCAGGGACGTCGGTAACGTCGGTGTCCAGGAATACCTCCTCCTCCTCCTCCGCTTCCTCCGGCACAGCTTCAACACAGCCCTGACTTGCCTCAGATGATGCACCCTGAGAGCCTTGCACTAGCCCTGGACCCTGAACCACTGCCTAATGAAGACCGATAAAATTGTGAAACTGTCGGGCCTTGTGGATTCGACGGAGAGAAAGGCTCCGTGTCCGCATCTGTGTCCGTCTCCTCCTCCGTCGCTGGTGGGACCTGATGTTTCAGAGTGTCCAACGATCGTTCCAGAACTAAGATCACCACAATGGTCATGCTGACAAGGGCATTGTCCGCACTGACCATTTTGGTGGCTTCTTCAAAACTGGCAAGGATGGTGCAGAGCTCTTTCACCTGCCTCCACTCTCGGTGGCTCAACACCCCGAGGTCCGCACCGCTGCTTGTCAGGCCATGTGTCACTTCGTACTGCGTAATGGCATTGCGCTGCTGCCACAATCGCTGGAGCATGTGGAGGGTGGAATTCCAGCGTGTTGCCACGTCAACAATGAGACGGTTGACGGGGAGGCCGAGCTGACGCTGCAACGCAGCCAGGCGGGACGAAGCAGGGTGCGAACGGCGGAAGTGCGAACTCAGACCTCGAGCCTTCCTCAGCAGGCAGTCCAGACCCGGGTAGCGCTTTAGAAATTTCTGGACGACAAGGTTCATGACATGTGCCAGGCAAGGGATGTGCTCCAGCCTACCGATCTTAAGGGCGGCCAGCAGATTTCGACCGTTATCGCACACCACCTTGCCTGGCACAAGGTTCTTGTCACCCAGCCAGCGCTCGGTCTCGTTGCGGAGAGCCGTCCACAGCTCCTGACCTGTGTGTGGACGGTCTCCAAGACAGATTAATTTCAACACGGCCTGGTTTCTCTGGGCACGTGATGCCACCAGAGGACCTTGGGGGAAAGAACCCTGCACCATCCCTGCGGTTTTGAAGAGCGTGCGCCGAGCCTGAGAGCCACCGTCACCACCAGAGACATCCACCCAGCTCACCCAGTGAGCTGTCACAGAGATATAGCGGCCTTGGCCGTGCTTACTAGTCCATGTGTCGGTGGTCATATGGACTTTTCCGGACACAGACGCTGACCAACTCGCGCTTGAAATTTTAGATGACACGTGGCTGGCCATGGCAGGACGGCTTATCTGGCAAAGAAATGCCTGCTCTGGTCATTTGGTAATGGGGGCAGGCAAGGGCCATGACGTGGCATAACCCGCTCTGTGTCCATCAGACGGAAAGGCAAACATTCCAAGAGCCAAATGCCTGGCAATGCTGACAGTTCAGTGCTTTTTGCATTGGGATGGTTTGGGTTAAAGTGTTTCTTTCTTGCTCCCAAACCTGTGAAACAGAAGGCTGCTCTAGACTGGCCGCTGTAGTTTGCAGGTCATCAAAACTGGTGGAAGGAGAATGGTAGAATGGGGTCATCTGGTGGTGCTGGTGGTACTCGGGCGACGTGGAGGCTGAAAGCCGGAGGCAGATCCCTGATCGTGATTGAGAACATAGTTAGCTGAGGAACGCTTGGTGGAGGTGGAGGAGTAGGAGGCGGAGACAGAGGGGTGTTGACAGTGGTGGAACCCCGGCAAACGTTCTGGCCTTTATTTTGCCAAGTGTACCTCCATTTTACCAACTCATGCATTCGCTGCATGTGACAAGAAAAGTTTGTGGTGGTTAAACCACACTAAGATTCTGCCTCTACTGATGCGTTTAGCGGCAAAGGCCGGCATATGACATCCGCTGGGTGAAATCAGAGGCTTACTCGAAATGGCCCAGGCTTGAGAGGTTCTGGACCTTTTCGACGGCGATAAGCGAGGAGCGGTGTTTCCGCTGATCGGGGCTGACGGAATCATCTCAGCGGACTTCTGCGACCACGCCTCTCCTTTTTAGGCGGGAGCCTTACTGACACAATACCCCATCATCTTCCTCCTCGTCCAGTGATTGAAGCGCTCCGCAATATCATCAATCATCATCAACACAGTGACTCTTGGTCGACCTGACATCTGCATCCAGGACTGCGGGCTACAAGCAACACAATGCAAGGCGTTGCGGAACCGCCCGGATTTTTGCCCAATGACCTTCTTCCTTCTCCTCCTCTATGGCATCAGTAACTGGGCGTCAGAGCAGAGGACAAAATCATCCTCTCTGGCCTCATGGTCTTTTGGAAATGCCTTCTGACCCCAACACGCATTTGTCATCATCAAAGAGGTGTCTTCATAAAAAATGATTGTTTAACAGTGGTGGGTACACGAGTTTGACATTTGGGGGGCTGCCTTCGCTTCATTTTGGACAGATGCCTGATGAAGCTGATTGACAGACATATGTGGGCCGAGACTGGGAGGACCGAGGATGTAAGACTGCCAGATGCAGGATGCATTAACCACTGAAGTACCAGATTGGCGACGCTGTTCGATACTGAGATTCCACAGGGCCCTGACCCAGCGATGACAGGCCTGACGGTCATGCAACCCGACTATCCGCTGACATTCGTTTGTCGCCAATTCACTGGAAAGGAGCAACCTTCTCTCGTAACCTCTACCCCCTCCTCTAACATCTATCTTTTGCTCGCTTACCCACTGCATTTTCGCTCCATGTTCAGAAAGATAAAAATTTTAGAAAGGTATGTGAAGAGTTTTAGAAAGTCTCTTATTAAATTACGGCAACATACAGCTATCTTAATCCTCAGATTTCCCTACAGCCAACGAGGATTAGAAACGAAAGGTTTTCTAGCGAAATAACCTGTGAAATGCGGTCTGGTGGAAGAACCGTAAGACACAACAAAAGTGTTCCTTCCTTCAGTCCCAGGATTTACATCAGCCCGGTAGAACTATGAATTGATAGTTTTCAACAAACTTCATACAAGTGCGCTATCTGCGCCAAACTGAGATCACCGAGCGCAATAAAACATATACAGAAGTTACAACGGATGAGACATTGCTTTTTGCAGCAATGACATATAGAACATTTGCTAGAAAATGTTGTCTATCAAGAATTGGCTTACAACTTGGCTTTTTGAAAGAAAACTAGTGCCGGCACCTCACGTACAATACACTATTAAAAGTATTATAATACGATAACAAACTGTGGTTTTTGCACCAATGAAATACACCAACAGTATACGTACAAAACATTTCTGTATTCAAATTTACATACACAGTGGCTCTTTGAACAAAACTGGAGACTGCAACAAGAAGGTAAAAAAAACACCTATTTGAAATGTAATACGATAATAAAAGGTGGTTTTTTTTGCACGTATGAAATACTCCTGCGGTGACTAGAAAAAATCTGTATCCAATTGTAAGTACAGTGGGTCTTATGAACAAAACGAGCTGCGCCAAGCGAAAAAACACGTAATAAATTGTGTACCGATAATAATATGTTGTTATTGTTGCACCTAATGAAATACAAAACACCAATTGCTATCTAAATTCTGTATGGTAATAATCAGAACAAGATGGGTCTTTTAACAAAAATGGCCTGCGCCAAAGTGAACAAAACGTAATTAAATTATGTATGATAATAAAACGTGGTTTTTGCACCTATAAATACACCTGCGGTGACTAGAAAAATTCTTTATCTTATTGCAAGTACAAAGGTGTCTTTGAACAAAGCTGGCTGCGCCAAAGTGAAAAACAATAGATGAAATTGGGTGTACGGGAAAATAAAACGTGGTTTTTTTTGCACCTATAAATACAACTTGCAGTTACTAGAAATGTTCTGTAACCTAATATCAGTAACAGGCTGCACAAAATAGAACTAATAATTCAACAAAAATCCTGCCAAAAACTGTTAATAAAAAGCCATTTCAATGCATGGTCAAAGCAGTCTGACTGCACAATATCCACTCTCCTTTCCAAAAGCCTGCCTGTCTATCTGTTGTTCGCGCCGCAGCCCCGTGCCCCCCCCTCCCGCGCTGTACAGGCGCTAGATGCGTATCTTTACAAAGTTCTCCATGCCTAACTAACTAAGAGCAGGAAATTCCTAATTCTACCTATGTTCCTAATGTTCACAAGCTAAAAGCATAGTTTTTGTCTGTGTTTGAACAAAGGAACTGGAGTCACTGAGCTGTAATTGGAGAGAGACCTAGCACATGTCCTGCCTCTTATGAGACACAGACAACACAACTGATGCTGAAAGTAAGGGGCTGTTCTACTAATGTACAACTGAGGTCATGTTATTTTTCCAGCCAATCACAACCATACACACATCCCAGTCCATTGACGTCGCACACCCAGCTCACCCCAGCTCTATCTCTAAGCTGAATTTCTGGCCCCAAAATGACGAAGCACTGAAAATGCGCGAATATAATAGATTATTGGCAGATTTTCACCTGAATTATCGCGTGATCGAAAAATTCCATCAACCTAAAAACCGTGCCGATCAAACTTTTCGATTATAATCGCTCAACACTACTGACAGTTCTACATTCCTCAAAAACTTCCGTCTAGAAGCCACAGGCACTGTCGAGGCACACAACCCTTTATATTTCTGCTGACGAACCAGCTTTCTTCTCCTCCTCTGATGGCATCAGCGGTTGGGAGTCACGCAGACACAATCAACCTCTTTGGCCTCTTGATCTTTTGAAATGCCTTCTGACTCCAAACACATTGTGTCATCAAAGTGCTCTTCGGATTATGGATTATCTGGAGGGGTCTGTACATTAGGTGACATTTGGGCTGTGTTTGCTTCAGGTTGGACTGATGATGATGATGACAACATTTGTGATTGTGACTGAGAGGACGAGGAGGTAAACCACTCGATGCAGGTTGTGTTAACCACTGAAGAACAGATTGGTGATGCTCTTCAGTATATCCAGACACATAGGGAGCCAACCAAGCGATGACAGGCCTGACGGTCCTGCAACTGACAATGTGCTCGCTTGTGTTTTTTCTGGAGCACTGTAAGGAGCACCTTGTCTCGTACCTCTATCTATACGCCTTTGGCCGCCCTTGCCTCGCTTTTACCACCTCAGTACGCTCCATGTTCAAAATATAAATATTAAAAATGTCAAGGTTTGTTCACAGTCTCTTTTTGAAGAACTGTACTCCAAAGACAGCAAATTAAAAGTGTTCTTAGATGCCTGTACTTTGAAACTGGCAAATAGGATTATTAACAGAATTTTTTCTATGGAATATAGGAAATGGGGTCTTATGGAAGAACCCTCACAGCAAATCAACAGTGTTCTTAAATGCCTATACTTTGAAACTGGCTTATTGGATTATAAACAGAATTTTTCTAAGGAATATCTGTTAACGCTGTCTTATGGAAGAACCCTGGCAGCAACAGTACGACAGAAGTCTTCACAGAAGTCAAAACTATACACTATATAAAACCTATACAAAACTCCCTAACTCCCTAACTATTGCTGTGTATGATTCCCTAAGCTAGCTGCCCCCCCCCTCCCAGACTAATCTAACTAGTAGCTTTTCCTGTGTAAAATTGCTAGAAAATGGTGTTTCTTCCTGCTTGCAAACAAGCACACAGAGGCAGCAGCAGCAGTGTGTTCAGTACAGAGAGTAAGGTTGATATGGCGTTCAATAGGAAATACAGTGACACACACATAAGACGGTCATGGGATTTTAGCAGCCAATGAGATCCCTACACCCTCAGTCTTGACGTCTTTGTCCCCCCTCTGTGCTCTGCACTGATTTGTGGCTACCAAAACTGAAGGAAGCAGCTGAAAATGGTGCCGAACGCATGTCCCGAATCCGAATTTTACCGAACTTGGGGCAAATAATTTGGTTCGGCTCGGGTTCAAAAAAAATGTCAAATTCGTCTTGAGCTGACCCTTTTCCGAATGGTTCGCTCAACACTAGTGAAGAGCGATTTAGAGGTAATCTCTATAGGTCTCTTGAGGTAAAAGTTAATGATGACATCTTACCCCTAGAAATTTAGGGTTATATATAGGTTAATACATTCTGTCCCTGGCAGTCTGATTCAAAGGGCTAATAATAATGTATCCGGTAGCCCATGGGTTAAGGACCAACCACATTTCATCATTTGGTTTTCATGGTTTGGTTTCCATGACTAAGATGGTTTCCAGTGTTTAATTGGTTTTAATCCCTACAAGATGATGAGGTTTGTTGTACCTGTGGGTAATGATACAGACTGATCAGCTGAGATATTACATAAGTAGTAGAAGATTCAAAGTCACCAATAATTGCCACCAGGTCTCCTCCTTTATGACACAGATAATTTAGAACCAGTTGGTGTCCTCCAGATAGCAGGGACAAGGTGCCTTTAACCGCTTCTCGTTGCACCCCCTTTGTGTTATAAATCTTGTAACCCAGAGTGATGTTGGGTAATAAATCTTGTCTTCCATTAATTTCTTCTATGGCAAACACCATGGCCAGGTAATGTCTGTAGAGCCGCGGATAAGGCCTGCAGGGAAAGATTACAGTTGATGAGATTGCCCTTTAAAAACCAAAAACTTTTGCCCTTTTAAAACCCCAAACCCAAAACCCCTTTCCCCCACCTGTCGCCCCCCAACCGGGAAAAATATTTTCACAAATCCATTCTTTCCCCTAAAAACCTGGATATTTATAAAAGTGCGGGTCCATGCCCTTGTACCCTCCCCCAAAAACTTTTGTAACACCCTTTTCCCCCTGGGGCCTTTCCGCCCTAGCATCTTGCTCCCCTCCAATCCACCCTTAAAATCTTTCCCCATTTATTCCCCTCTCCCCGAAATTCTTCTGCCTCCCCCTTTTGGCCAAAACCCCTTCACTGGCCCCTCTTTTGCCCTCAAAAAAAAATTTAAAGGGTTACAACCTTTTGGACCTACAAAGTCTCCAAAACCCCTTCCCCTTTTTTTCCATACATCCCCCCCCTTTAAATCTTTTAATCCTCCCCTTTAAAAATTTCCCCGTTCGCCAGGATTATTCTCTCTCCCCTTACCAGCCCCCACACCCGTCCCAAGACTTCTCCCTTTCTTCCCCAAAACCCCGGGAAACTCTTCCCCCAACACTTCGGGACCCCTTTTCCAAACCCCAAGCATTTCCAATGCAACCAAAAAAACCCATCTCTTCAAAAATTAAAACCCCAAAAACCCTACAAAAACCCCACTGTCCCTACCCCCCAAAACATGTTGCCCCCCACCTTCGTCTTTTCCCCCCTTTCCTTGTAGATTGTAAGCCTTGGGGGGAAACCCGGGGGGGGCCCCCTCTCTCTCTGTCCCAAACTTTAGCCCACATTTTTCCCCCCATTGTGCTTGTTTGACTTATGTTAAGTATGTAACCCCCTTGAATGTACAGAACCCTGGAACCAAGGGCACTCTAAAATAAATAATAATAATTATGTTGCATCACACCAGATTACAGTGGAATAGATTAGATTACAGTATTAGAAGTAGAATTTGAGCTTTTTGGTTTCAATTCAAAACTTTTTGGTCACAGTTTGTCACAAAATTTAGTATAGGGGCAGTTTCCCCCTTGAAAATTTGAAAGGGACACAGCCAGATGACGCCGGTCTGAGTAAGTAGGAGTTTGCCTCCGAAATGTCATTCTGGGGCATACGGCTTTTCCCCTCAGGGCTGCTTTTCAGAAAAACTCTTGTTTACAGGAAACCTGTCACATAGATTATCCCCCCCTTGGAGGACACAAAAGCCGGGTTCAGCCTGCTTTTTTCCAAAGCCTGTCCCCCCTTATTTTTGTAAGAGGGCTGTATTTTTCCCATGTTTTTAAATGCTCAAACTGCAGTTTTCACCAAAAAATCTTTTCAGAGAGTCAGTTTTTTTCAAACCCCGCCACCTGAGGCTAGCCCCCCCCCACCCAATATGAACCTATTATTTTGAATGGGTTTTAGAAAAAGTGAATAAAATTAAGGGGGGTTTGGGGGGGCCTTTTTTTGGGGGGGGGCTAACACCCAATCATGAAAAAGAAACTGAACATTTAAGGGCCCCATGTTTGAAAAAGGGTTTTGGGCTAAAAAATCCCTTTTTCTCCATAAAACCTATGGGCAAAAAAGTGAGTTTTTTTGACCCCAAAAACCTTTCATAAAATGGGCCCCCCAATCTCCCAAAAAAAACGCAAACTTAAAAATAAGGGGGAAAAGCGCTGGGAAAAAAGCAGGGCTGACAAATAGCTTGTTTTTCCCCCCAGCAAGGGGGGGGGGGGAAACCTATGTGAAAAGGGTTCCCCTTTAAAGGGAAGATCTGGCATTAGGAATTTACTTTAAAAATGTCTGGGCGCTCCTCTACTCCCCTAAAATTGCAAAATGCTTGGGTTTTTCTTCCCCGGGTTCAGGGTTTCCCTTTTTTAAAGTAAAAAAAAATTAAAATAGTTCGCTGGGAAAAATTTTTGGACTATGTAACAAAATTGAGGGTTTAAATTTACCCCAAATTTTTTTACTAAGAAGGAATGAGGGCTTTATTTTTAAAATTGGATATTATTTAATTGGTTGGAGGGAAAAACCCTATTTCAGTCCTTTCCCTGGTGTCTAATAAGGGTTTTTCCTACTCCCTTTAAATTTAAAAATTTACAACCCCAGCCCAAAAGTCGGGTTGGGGTCATCCGACAAAAACCCCTTTGTTTGGGGAATTTCACGGGGCAGGGAAGGGGGTCTCACCTTTCTTAAACCCCCTCTGTCCCTTTGGTTTCCACAGGGCCAGAGAATTAATATGCGCTGTGGGCTCTGTGCCACTTTTAAAAAGTGAACCAACTATTTTAGGACTTAGCGCTACTTGGGGACAAAGATGGTTTTGGGGAACATTTCCCCTGCTTTTTGCAGTAGGTGGGCAAATACATGAGGAGAGTGGCATTGGGGCTTATGGGGGTTATTGTTCAGGCTTGTACAAAAAAGCCCCTTAGGAGGACAGAGTGACGGGGGAAAAAACAAAAGGGTGTACCAAACGCACCCGGGGGGGCTGGGTGAAAGCAAGGGGTTCAACCCCAAAACATGTTGGGAGAAAAGGGGGGCAGCTTTTCCCATCAGGCAGTGGGCAACCGGGAAGTCGGGATTGGGCTGGGAAAAGAGCAGTGGGCAGCAGTTCAAGCCAAAAGGCCCTATTTGGGAACCCCCCGCTTTTCGGTCACAGAAAGTTTGTGGCCCCAGGGGCACCGGGGCGCGGGAAAACAGTCATCATGCAGCGTGGGGGGTAAAAATTACCTGTCGGTGGTGTGGAAAAATTTTTTCCCAAAAGGAGGGGACAAAAAAGGGGGTTTTTGTAGAATTTTGGGGGAAAAAAAAAAGGTGGCCCCGGGGCCCAAAAATTTTGGGACCATGGGCCCTTTCTCAACATATGCAGCGTCACCATCCAGTGGTCTCCCGCAGCATCAGCACCCAGTGGAACGCATCCCATTTCAGCCAGTCAAGGCTTCACCACCTCTGCAGAAGGAAGTTGTCTTTCTTTCCCATCATCTACCGGTCCAGATGCTCCTGCTCCTTGCCACTCATGGTACCTGCAGTCGTTCACTGAGACGATTGCCAAGAGACAGCAGTATGCATCTAGCCATCCTAAGGTCTAGCCATCCAGAAGCTGACCATGCTCCTGTCCAAGTTGGTGATACTTTATTCCCGCCCTTTTCAAGTGGTGGACTCTGCACCGTTCAGAGAACGCCATGCATGGCGCACGTGTTTTTGTTTTTTTTTGGGATTTTTTTTTTTTCCAACATGTTTTTATTGGATAATTTTTGAGAACACAAGAGTGTAAACGCAAACCTAAAACAGAGGTTATAAACTATATAACAGATAATTTTCCCCCCGTACAGCAATAGCAATTATTAAAGTCCCAACAATTCGTGGTTACAAAATCATAAGTTATGGTAAAATCATAAGTTATGGGCGCACGTGTTTAATCTTGTTGTGAAACGGTTCCTCACGTCTTCCACCCATTTGCAATATGTTCAAAAATGGCCAGGAATTCCTACATCGCCAAGCACACCCTCCTTGGGCTGAACAGAACAGAGAATCTATAAACAGTGAAAAACAGAAATCTATCAACAGAGAAAGGCCATTAATGATTAGTGATGAGTAGTGATGAGCAATCTAATCGAAAAAAGTTTAAATCGAGACAATTTTCACGTTTATCGAGGTTCCGATTTGATATGATTCTTTTCCTTAAAATCTTATCAACAATCGTGATCGCGAATTCAAATTGCGCCATTTTCGCATCTTCCTGAAGTTTTGGCGGCCAGCCAGTCAGCGCAAAGCACAGATTGGGGTTAAGATCGTCACCAGTGGGGGGGGTGTAGGGATTGGCTGCTAAAATCACAACTCTGTTTTATCTATGTCACTGCACTTCCTGCTGGACGCCATTAGCCTTTTCCCAAATGTGAACTGAACGCATCTCTCTCTCTCTCTGCTGTGCTTTTTTAAAAGCAGGCAGACACCAAATGCCAGCGTTTTCATAAAGGAAAAGCTGCTAGATAGATTAGTTAGGTTAGGGTACAGCAAGATTAGACAATTCTAGTCAGTATTAGTCAGAGATTTGGATACAGCTGCAGTGCCCTAAAGTTCCTCAGTTCAGTTTCGGGTGGGGAGGGGGGAGGCTTCTGCATCATACACAGCTACATTAATCTCTCATATCAAATCACTGTTCTATAGAGTTTTACTCTGGAAAGTGCAATTCCTTGGCTGCAACGTCTGTGCTGCAGTGTAATATGGACAGCCAGTGTACAGGACACTTAGGAAATCAGCTCTAAACAGAAGTAGCTCTGAAACACAGCTTTTTGGCAGAAAACTTCATTCCGTTCCATTTATTCGCATGCAGCAGTTTTTTTGGGGGAGGCAGAGGGTTAAAAGCCCCCTTCATCCATAAACTAAAATTTCCCCAAGATATTCCAAGAAAAATACCCTTTTATAATGTTTAATGTTTGTCACATAAGACCACATTGCTTGGTTTCGTAAAAAAAGTAAATTTGCAGTCCTATTGGGCATTCTAAATTACAAGGACTAAAGGGTAAAAACACGTTGATTGGTTGTCAAGTTTTCCATAACTATAGAGCGATAACTTACTATCGTCATGGGTGTAGTCATATGGGCAATTATCAAGACGTTTTCCCTAGTCATAATGATTTTCGCCGATACCATTAAAGTCTAGGGGGAGGAAAAACACCTCATTCTTACCCCAAACAGGGCTGGAGAAGCTGGGGAATTAACATCCACAACAGTCAAGGGTAGTATTACATCTTAGCAAGACAATTGGCAACAGATCATGAAAAAAACACACCACCTTTCACTATCCCTGTTTTACCACGCAGCCCTTAAACCTACAGACCCACAAATTAAAAATTTTCCCGAAGGGATATTATTTTTAACCCTCATTTTATTTGTAACTGGACATTGAATATCCTGTCCCCCGGAATGCAGCATGAGCCCCGAAACCCTGCATGACACCCCAGATTTAAAAATGCCGGAAAAAGGAGTCTTTGAAACCACCATTTTTAGTTTCACTGGACAATTGACTATACCTGTCCTGGACACACATGAGCCCCTATAACCTGCATGACCTCCCAGATTTAAAAAGTGCCCAAAAAGGAGTCTTTCAACCACCCATTTTATCACTGGGACATTTGACTATACCTTCCCAGGGGGGGGGGGTGGGGTGGTGGGGGTGGTGTGGGGGGCCCCACAGCATGACCCCAAACCTGCATGACCCCCAGATTGAAAAGCCGCAAAAAGGAGTCTTCAACCACCATTTAAGTTTCACTGGACATTGACTATACCAGTCCTGGGCCACAGCATGACCCGCCAACCTGTCTGAACCCACAGATTTAAAAAAGTGCGGAGAAAAGTGTCTTGAACCACCATTTATATTTTCACTGGACAATGATCTATACATGTCCTGTGCGCACAGCTGAGCCCCAAACCTGCATACCCCAGATTAAAAAGTGCCCAAAAAGGATTCTTCAACACCATTTTAGTTCACTGTACATTGACTATACCGTGTCCTGGGCCACAGCATGGAGCCCTCAAACCTGTCTGACCCCCAGATTAAAAAGTGCTGGTAAAAGAGTCTTTGAACCACATGTTTAGTTTCACTGGACATTTACTATACCTGACCTGTACCCGCAGAATACCATTATACCTTCTACCCACAGATAAAAAGTGCTGGGAAAAAGGATCTGAACCACCATATTTAGCTTTCACCCTGACCATTGACTAGTACCTGTCCTGCCCACAGCAGATCCCCAAACTTGCATACCCCCAATTTAAAAAGTTTCCGCAAAAAGGAGTCTTTGAACCACCATTTTAGCTTCACTACATGACTAAACCGGCCTGTACCGCAGAAGACCATTAAACCTTCTACTCCACAGATTAAAAAGTGCTGGAAAAAGAGTCTTGATACCACCATTTTATTTCCTGACATTGACTATACCTGTCCTGGGCCACAGCATGAGCCCCAAACCAGCATGACCCCCTGATTTAAAAAGTGCCACATCAAAGACTTTAACCCCATTTTAGTTTCAACTGACAATGACTATAGCCTGTCCTGTCCACAGCAAGAGCCCCAAACCTGCATGACACCCCAGATTTAAAAATTGGCCGCAAAAGAGGTATTTCAACCACCATTTTAGTTTTCACTGGACTTTAGACTATACCTGTCCTGGGCCACAGCAAGCCCCCAAGACCTGCATGACCGCCCAGGTATTTAAAAAGTGCAGCAAAAAGGAGTCTTTAAACCACCATTGTAGTTTGAACTGAACAATGACATATCTGTCCTGTACCGCAGAAATGACCTTAAACCTGCCTGAACCCACAATTAAAAAAGGTCTGAAAAGGATCTTTAAACCACATTTTAGTCACTGAAAAATTGACTATACTTCCTGGCCCACAGCATGAGCCCCATACATGCATACCCCCAAATAAAAAAAGATTTAAAAAGGCGCCGCAAAAAAGGAGTCTTTGAACCACCATATTCTACTTCACTGGACATGACTATACCTGTCTGTACCGCAGAATGAACAATAAACCTTCTGACCCACAGATTAAGAATTCTGGAAAAGGAGTCTTTGAACCACCATTTTAGTTTCACTGACATTGACTATACCTGTCCTGCCACAGCATGACCCCAAACCTCATGAACCCCCAATTAAAAGTGCCGCAAAAGATCCTTTTAACCACCATTTTAGTTTCACTGGACATTGACTTTACCTGTCCTGGCCACGTCGTGCGGTGGCAAGAGCCCCAAACCTGCATACCCCCAGATTTTAAAAGTTCCGCAAAAAAGGAGTCTTTCAACCACCATTTTAGTTTCACTGGACATTGACTATACCTGTCCCAGTGGCCACAGCATTGAGCCTCAAAACCTGTCTGAGCCCACAGTTAAAAAATGTGCGGGGAAAAGGATCTGTTGAACCACCATTTTAGTTTCACTGGAACATGACTATACCTTCCTGGCCACAGCATGACCCCAAAACCTGCATGACCCCCCAGATTTAAAAGTCCGCAAAAAAGGAGTCTTTCAACCACCATTGTTAGTGTTTCACTGACATTTGACTATACCTGTCCTGCCACAGCAATGTATCCCCAAATCCTGTCTGACCCCCAATTAAAAAGTCTGGATAGGAGTCTTTGAACCACCATTTTTAGTTTCAAACTGGTCATGACTATACCTTCCTGAACCGCAAATGACCATTAAACTGCTGACCCACAGATTAAAAAGTGCTGGGAAAAGGAGTCTTTGAACCACCAATTAGTTTCACTAACATTGACTATTCCTGTCCCTCCCACACATGAGCCCAAACTTGCATACCCCCAGATTTAAAATTCCGACAAAAAGGAGTCCTTGAACCACCATTTACTTCACTGGACATTGAATATACATGTGCCGTACCGCAAATGACCATATAAAGCCTGTCTGACCCACAATTAAAAAGTGCTGGGAAAGATCTTTGAACCACCAAGTTTTAGTTCACTGAGACATTGACTAACCTTCCTGGCCCCAGCATGAGCCCAAACCTTCGATTACCCCCAAGTTTAAAAATGCCCAAAAAAGTCTTTGAACAAATTTAGTTTCACTGGACAGTTGACTATACCGTGTCCTGCCACACAAGATCCCCAAACCTGCATGACCCCAGATTTAAAAATTGCCGATAAGTGGTGTCTTTCAACCACCATTGTAGTTTTTCACTGGACATTGACTATACCTGCCCTGGGCCACAGCATGACCCCAAACCTGCATGACCCCCAGATTTAAAAGTGTCAGCAAAAATGGATTCCATTAAACCACCATGTTTATTGAACCTGAACATTGACTGATATCGGTCCTGTACCAAATGACCATTAGAACCTTCTGACCCACAGATTAAAAAGTGCTGGAAAAGAGTCTTGAACCACCATTGTAGTTTCAGCTGAACATAGCTATACTCCTGGCCACAGCATTAGCCCCAAACTTGCATGACCCCCAATTTAAAAAGCGCCTGCAAAAAGATCTATTGAACCACCATTTATAGCTTCACGACAGTACTATACCGTCCTTACCGCAAATACAATTAAACCATTCTGACCCCAGATTAAAAAGTCTGGAAAATAGTCTTACCACCATTTAATTTCACTGACATGACTATACCTTCCTGCCACAAGCATAACCCCAAACCGTGCATGACCCCCTATTTAAAATGCCCAAAAAGATCTTTGACCACCATTTTAGTTTTCACTGACATGACTATACCTTCCTGGTCCACAGCATGAGCCCCAAACCTCATGACCCCCAGATTTAAAAGTGCCGCAAAAAGGAGTCTTTCAACACCATTTTAGTTCAGCTACATTGACAATACCTCCTGGGCCCACACATGAGCCCCAAACCTAAATGAACCCCCATATTAAAAAAGTGCAGCCAAAAAGAGTCCTTTCACCACCATTTTAGTTGAACTGAAACATTGACAAGTATCTGTCCTGTACCCAAATACCATTACACCTGTCTGACTCACAGATTAAAAGTGCTGAAAAGGATCCTTTTGAACCACCATTTTTATTTTCACTGGACATTGACTAATATCAGTCCCTGGCCACATCATGACCCCAATCCTGCATACCCCCAGAGTTTAAAAAAATGCCGCAAAAAGGATTCTTTCACCACCATTTATTGAACTGTACATTACATATCTGTCGCTGTATCGCAGAATTATCATAAACCTGTCTGACCCACAGATTAAACAGTGCGGAAAAGGAGTCCTTTGAACCCACCATTTTAGTTCACTGAAATTGACTTATACTGTCCATGGCCACCTCATGACCCCAAACCTGCATGACCCCCAGATTTAAAAGTTGCTGGAAAAAGAGTCTTTGAATCACCATTTTAGTTTCACTGGACATTGAACAATACCTGTCCGTTGGCACAGCATGATCCCCAAACCTGCATGACCCACAGATTTAAAAAGTTGCCGCGAAAAAGGAGTCTTTCAACCACCATATTAGTTTTTCACGAGGACATTGACAAACCTGTCCTGGGCCACAGCGATGAGCCCAAACCTTGGCATGACCCCCCAATTTAAAAAGTGCCGGAAAAAGGATTCTTTCAACCAACCATTTTAGTTTAACTGACAAATCTGACTATTGTCTGTCCTGTACCGCATAAAGACCATTAAACCTGTCTGACCCACAGATTAAAAAAGTGCTGAAAAGGAGTCTTTGAACCACCATTTATTTACTTGGAACAATTGACTATACCTGTCCTGGGCCACAGCATGAGCTCCAAAACCTACATGACCCCCAGATTTAAAAAGTGCCGTGAGAAAAGAGTCTTTCAACCACCAATTTAGTTTTCAACTGGTACATTGAACTATACCTGACCTGGCCACAGCATGTAGCTCCAAACCTAGCATGACCCCAAGATTTAAAAAGTGCCGTGTAAAAGGAAATTCTTTCAACCGCCATTTTAGTTTTCACTGGACATTGACTAATACATTGTCCTGGGCCACAGCATGACCTCAAACCTGCATGACCCCCAGATTTAAAAATTGCTGGAAAGGAGTCTTTCTACCCCATTTTGTTTCACTGGACATTGACTATACCTGTCCTTGCCACAGCATGAAGCCCCAAACCTGCATGACCCCCGAGATTTAAAAAGTGCCGAAAAGAAGTCTTTCAACCACCATTTTAGTTTCACTGGGACATTGACTAATACCCTGTCTGGGCCACAGGCATGACCTCAACCTGCATGACCCCCAGATTTAGAAAAGTGCCGGAAAAAGATTCTTTCAACCGCCATTTAGTGTGAACTGGACTTTGACTATGACCTGTCCTGTACCGCAGAATAACCATTAAACATGTCCTGACCCACAATTAAAAAGATGCTGGAAAAGGAGTCTTTGAACACCATTTTAGTTTCACGGAACAATGACTATACCAGTCATGGCCCACTGCATAGCCCCAAACCTGCATACCCCCAGATTTAAAAAGTGCTGGAAAGGCAGTCTTTGAACACCATTTTAAGTTTAACAGACATTACTTATACCTGTCCTGGCCACAGCATACCCCCAAACCTGCATGACCCCAATTTAAAAGTGCCGCAAAAGGATCTTTCAACCACCTTTTAGTTTCATCTGGGCATTGACTATACCTGTCCCTGGCCACAGCATGGGTCCCCAAACCAGCATGACCCCCAATTTAAAAAGTCCGGAAAAGAGTCTTCACCAACATTTAGTTGAACTGGATACATTGACTATATCTTCCTTACCGCAGAATGACCATTAAACCTGTCTGACCCACAGATTAAAAAGTCTGGAATATGAGTCTATGGAACACCAATTTATTTTCACTGGACAATGACTATACTAGTCCTGGCCCACACAATGAGCCCCAAACCTCATAACCCCCAGATTTAAAAGTGCGGAAAAGGAGTCATTGAACCACGCATTTTAGTTTCACTGACATTGAGCTATATCCTGTCCCTGTGGCCACAGCATGAGCCCCAAACTGCAGTACCCACATATTAAAAAAGTGCCGCAAAAAGGAGTCTTCAACACCATTTTATTTCATCTGGGCATTGACTATACCTGTCCTTGGCCACAGCGAAGGGCCCAAACCTGCATGACCCCCAATTTTAAAAATGCCGAAAAATGGATCTTTCAACCACCATTTTAGATGAACTGGACATTGCTATATGCTGTCCGTACCGCAGAATGACTTTAAACCTCTGACCCACAGATTAAAAAGTGCTGAAAAGGAGTCCTTTGAACCACCAATTTTAGTTCTCACTGGACATTGTCCTATACCTATCCTGGGCCACAGCATGAGCCCCAAACCTGCAATACCCCCCAGATTTAAAAATGCCGGAAAAAAGGAGTCTTCAACCACCATTAATTGAACTGGACATTAACATACCTGTCCTGGACACAGCATGAGCTCCAAACCTGCATGACTGCCTGAATATTAGAAAAAGTCTGGGAAAAAAAAGAGTGGAAAAAAAAAAAGGGTTTCTTTTGAACAACCATTGTTAGTTTCACTGGACATTGTCTATACGTGTCCTGGGCCATCAGCAAGAGCCCCAAACCTGCATGACCCAGATTTAAAAAGTTCCGAAAAAAGTCTTTGCAACCACCAATTTAGTTGAACTGGACATTACTATATCTGTCCGTACCGCAGAATGACCATTAAACGTGTCGACCCACAGATTAAAAAAATGTGCTGGGAAAGGATCTTTGAACCCACCATTTTAGTTCACTGGACATTGACTATTCTGTCCCCTGGGCCACAGCGATGAGCCCCAAACCTGCATGACCCCCATATTTAAAAAGTTGCCGCAAAGAGGAGTCTTTAGTCAACCAACATTCTAGTTTTCACTGACATTGACTACACCTGTCCTGGCCCACACATGAGCCCCAAACCTCATACCTCCAGATTTTTTTTTAAAAAGTGGCTGGGAAAAGAATCTTTGAACCACCATTTTAGTTGAACGGAACATTGACTAAACCTTCCTTGCCCCAGCACTGACCCCAAACTTGCATGTCCACCGATTTAAAAAGGCAGAAAAGGAGTCTTTCAACCACCATTTTAGATTTAACTGGACATTGACTATATCTTCCTTACCCATAATGACTATTAAACCTGTCTGACCCACAGATTAAAAAAGTGTCTGGGAAAAGGAGTTCCTTTGAACCACCATTTTAGTTTCACTGGACATTGACTATACGTCCTGGTCCACAGCATGACTTCCAAACCTACATGACCCCCAGATTTAAAAAGTGCCGTAAAAAGAATTCCCATTCAACACCATTTGAGTTTCACTGGATACATTGACTATACCTTCCTGGCCACGAGCATGAGACTCGCAAACCTACATGACCCCCAGATTTAAAAGGTGCCGGAAAAAGGAGTCTTTCAACCGCCATTTAGTTCACTTGACATTGACTATACCTTGTCCTTGGGCCGCAGCATGAGCCTCAACCTGAATGACCCCCGAATTAAAATTGCTGGGAAAGAGTCCATAAACCACCATTTTTAGTTTTCACTGGACATTGACTATACCTGTCCTGGCCACAGCATGAGCTCCAACGCCTACATGACCCCCAGATTGTAATAGAGTGCCGAAAAAGGAGTCTTTCAAACCGTCCATTTAGTTTCATCTGGACATTGACTATACCGTCCTGGGCCCCAGCAGATCCTCAAACCTGCATGACCCCTCAATTTAAAAATTGCTGGGAAAAGGAGTCTTTTCAACCACCATTTTAGAGTTTCACTGGACTTTGACTAATACCTGTCCTGGCCACATCATGAGCCTCAAACCTCATAACCCCCAGATTTAAAAAGTGCCGAAAAAGGAGGTCTTTCAACACCATTTAAGTTGAACTTGAACATTGACTATATCTTCCTGTACGGCGGCTGGCGCAGATGATCATTAAACCTTCTGACACCACATATAAAAAGTGCGTGGGAAAAATCTTAAGCCACCATTTTAGTTTCACTGACATTGACTATACCTTCATGCCCCACAGCATGGAAGCCTCCAAACCTGCATTACTCCCCAGATTAAAAAAGTAGCTGGGAAAAGGTGTCTTTGAACCACCATTTTAGTAAACTGACATTTGACTAAACCTGTTCCTGGCCTCAGCACATAGCCCCAAACCTGCATACCCCCAGATTTAAAAAGTGCCCGCAAAAAGGGTCATTCAACACCATTTTAAGTTTCACTGCATTGACTATACCTGTCCTGGGCCGACAGCATGCCCCAAACCTGCTTGACCCCCAGATTTAAAAGTGCTGAAAAGGATCTTTCAACCACCATTTTAAGTTGAACTGGACAATGACTAATCTGTCCTGTAACCGCAGAATGACCATTAAACCTGTCTGACCCACAGATTAAAAGTGCCTGGGAAAAAGAGTCCTTGAACCACCATTTTAGTTTTCACTGGGACATTGACTATACTTGTCCTGGCCCACACGATGTACCCCAACCTGCATACCCCCCAGATTTAAAAAAGTTGCTGGAAAATAAGTCTTTGAACCACCATTTTAGTTTCACTGGACATTGTCTATACCTGTCCCTGGGCCACAGCATGTACCCCAAACCTGCATTACCCACGAGATTTAAAAGTGCCGCAAAAGGAGTCTTTCAACACCATTTAGTTTCACTGGGCATGACTATACTTCCTGGGCCACAGCATGGTGCCCCATACTGCAAGACCACAGATTTAAAAGTGCCGAAAGGAGTCTATCAACCACCATTTTAGTTGAACTGGACATTGACTATATCTGGTCCTGTACCGCAGAAGACCGGAGCATTAAACCTGTCCCCTAACCCACATAATTAATAAGGTGCTTTGGAAAAGGAATCCCTTTTGAACCACCATTATTTAGTTTCACCTGGAACATTGACTAATAACCTTGTTCCCCCCTTGGTGCGCCACAGCATGAGCCCCCCAACCCTGCATGACCGCCCAGAATATAAAAGTGGCCGGGAAAAGAAGGAAATCTTTTTTTTCAACCACAGTATAGTTTCACTGGACATTGACTAAATACCTTGTCCTCTGCCACAGCATGACCCCAAAAACCCTGCCCATGAAAACCCCCAGATTTTTAAAAGTGCCTGCAAAAAAGGAGTTTCTTTTTACACACCACCATTTTTTTAGTTTCACCCTGAACATTGAACTAATAAACCCTGTCCCCCCCCCCCTGGGCACTGCATTGGCCCCAAACCCTGCAAAGACCCCCCAGATTTTTTTAAAAAGTGGTCCGCAAAAAAGGATCTCCATTTTTGGGAACCCACCATATTTTTTGTTGTTTCAACTGGACATTGACTATTAAAAACTCTTTGTTCCCCTGGCCACAGCATAGAGCCCCCAAACCTGCACGACCCCCAGACTTTTAAAAAAGGTGCCCGCCAAAAAGGAGTCTTTTTATTCAACCACCCATTTTTAGTTTTTTTCACTGGAAACCATTGGGACTATAATCCTGTTTCCTGCCACAGCTGGTGCTCCAAACCCTTGCATGGAAACCCCGCAGGATTTTAAAAGTGCCCCCGCAAAAAAAGGAGTCTTTGAACCACCCATTTTTTTTTAAATGTTTTCACTGAACCATTGACTATATACACTTTTCCCCCTGGTACCGACAAGAATATTGAACCAATTATAACCCCGTGTCCTGAACCCACAGAGTTTTTCTTTAAAAGTGCCCTGGGAAAAAAAGCGACGTCTTTTGTAAAACCACCATTTTTTTTTAGTTTTCGCACTGGACCCCATTTGAACCTAATACCCTGTTCCCTGGGGGCCCAACCCAAAGGACAAAGCCCCCAAAACGCCTGCCCTGACCCCAGATTAATAAAGTTCTGCCCGAAAAAATATGTCTATTTTTCTACCTCCATTTTAAGTTGTCACTGGAACATTCACTCCACTTCTACCCCTGTCCCCTGCCACAGCATTAGAATTCCCCAAAAAACCTGCATGACCCCCAAAATTTTTTAAAAAAGTGCCCGGAAAAAAAGGAAAGGTTCTTTTTTTTCAAACCCCACCATTTTAGATTCACTCTGGAAAACCATAGACCAATATCTGTCCCTGGTTTACCGCAAAGAATGACCATTAAACCCCTGTCCCTGAACCCCCCACAGAATTATAAAAGTTGCATATAAAACAAGGGAGTCTTTTTGAGAACCACCATTTTTAGTTTCACTTGGACATTTGGGGACTAATAACCCTGTTTCCCCTGGTCAAAAGCATGAGCCACCAAACATTTTGTCCCACCACAGAAATTTTTAAAAATTGCCGGAAAAGTATGAGTCTCTCAACCACCAATTTTTTTAAGTTGAACTGGACAATTTTGGACAATTTGCCACTGTCCTGGAAAAACCAACAGTATTACCATCCAAACCGTTTCCTGACCCTACAAAATGTAAAAAAAAGTTCCGGAACATGGAGTTTTTTTTGAATCACCATTTTTTAGAGTTTACACTGGAAACCAACGACACTTCTCCCTTCCCCCTGAAAAAGCCCACAAGCATGAGCCCCAAAAAACCTGCATGAACCACACAAATATAAAAAAGTTGGCCGGAAAAAAAAAAGGAGTCCCTTTTCAACCACCATTTTTTTAAGTTTTTTCACTGGACTAACTCACTATACCTGTAACCCCCTTGGTGTCCACAGCATGAGCCCCAAACACTGCCCATGAACCCCCCAGATTTTTAAAAAGTGCCTTTTGGAAAAGGGAGTCTTTGAAACCACCAGTTTTTTAGTTTTTTTTTTCAACTGGTGAGGATTGACTAATACCTGTTCCCCCTGGCCACCAGCCATGAGCCCCCAAACCTGCAATTACCCCCCCAGATTTTTTTAAAAAGTGGCCGCAAAAAGGGATTCTTTTTGAACCTCCAAATTTAAGTTTTTCCACTGGACATTGAAACTATATCTTGGCCCCTGTAACCACAGAATGACCAATTAAACCGTTTTCTGACCCACATATTTTAAGAAGTTGCTTGGGGAAAAAGTGAGTTCTTTGAACCACCCATTTTTTTTTTTAGGTTTCCACTGGGACCATTGACTATTTACCTGGTCCCCCCCCCGCTGGGTGCCACACAAAAATGTAACCCCAAAAAGCTGCTGACCCCAGATTTTAAAAAAAGTGCAGAACCAAACGGTACTCCCTTTCAATATCCCTCCATTTCTTACTTTTTTTCCACTGGACCCTCATTTTTTTTCACTAATACCTTAGTTCACGGGCCACCAGCCAATGAATCCAAATCTGCATGACCCCCAGATTTAAAAAAAGTGCCCGGAAAAAGGAGTCCCCTTTTTTCAAACCACCATTTTTTTTTATTTTCCTCTGACACTTGACCTTCTTATCTGTCCCCCTTGTTACCGACAGAAAGTGACCATTTTAAAAACCTTGTCTGAACCCCACAGATTAAAAAGTGGCTGGAAAAAGAAGTCCCTTTTGAACCACCAATTTTAGTTTTATAACTGGACATTTGACAATAAACCTGTCCTGGCCCGACACATGAGCCCCAAAACCTGTTTCTGACCCACAGAATTAAAAGAGTGCCGGAAATAGAGTCTCTTCCAACCACCATTTATTAGTTGAACTGGAACATTGACTAATGCCTTCCCCTGGAACCACCAGTAAAAATGAACCAATCAAACCTGGTCTCTGACCCCACCAGAACAACTTAAAATGTCGGGGAAAAAAAAGGAGTCCTTTGAACCACCATTCTTTTACTTTTTTTTCCAATCTGAGGTTCACATATAGAACATATCCCCCGTACCTGGAAAGGCCACACATGAAGCCCCCCCCAATCTTACCTGCATGGAACCACACCAGCAAATAATACACAATCAGTTCTAGCCCCCCGGATAAAAAGAGTCCTTTTTTCACCACCCATTTTTTTTTTTATTTTTCCACTGACATTGATTATCCCTTTTCCTGTAACCGCAGAATGACACACATAAACCTGTTTTGTTTTCTGACTCCCACAGATTCACAACAGAGGCCCATGGACGCTACATTTTTTTGCACAACTGTCATTTAAGGTAAAATATTTTTTTTTGTTAAACTGACCATTTGTTTTACAAGAATTTTATTTAGGGAAGTTTTTATTTTATATTTTTTTTTTACATGATATCATTCATTTTGCTTTTTTTCAAGTGTGAATAACAATACAACATAATACGACCCCCCGCAGTTGTTTTTTTTTTTGTTTTGTTGTTTTTTTTAAAGGTATTTTTTTTTTTTACAACGGGTAGGATTGTGAGTTCATTTTACAATTTCGTCCCACAACACCCCAATAAGTAAAAAATATGTTCCCTAAACCAACCCCCCAAAACACTTCTTAGCTGAGGAAGACATTTTGCCTCCCTCCCTGGCTTTTCCTGAATAGTGGAATTTCAGCCAATCCCAATGTTCAATGGTTTTTTATTTTTTCCCTCCAAATTCAGAGATTAGGGGTCAGACACCCCTGAAGATCAAAAATTGATGCCGACCCCATAGTGACTGAAAGCCCCCCATAAATTTTTAAAGCCTCAAAATGTTTTGGTGAATTTTTTGGGTTGGTCCCAGCCCTTGGAGGCCCTTTTTTTGAACACTACCATAACTCACAGAAAATTTTCACCTTTTTTTCAATAATCTGGATATTTTTTTTTTTTTTTTAGAGAAATTTTTTTTAGAAGCTCTCCTGCCCCCTTCAACAGCAGAGCCCATGGCTGCCGTTCCCCCCAGCCCAATTCACTTGCCTAACAAGGGAGGGTACCAGCTGCCAGAACCCTTACAGTGGGGTGCGGTGGGAAGAGGCCCAAAAGAAACCTCCGACCTGCATTCTTATTAACACCAGGTTTCCAGCTTGCCAGCGGAGTTTTACAGGTGGGGTGCGGTGAAGAGCCCAGCTTTGGCGTCCCGTCAATCTATTAACAAAGGTAAAAAAAATCCCTTATGGAGCCCGCAGCAAACGAAAACAGCCCCCCCGCCCCTTGCTGAAGCCAGCAAGTTGCGAAAGCGGAAGTTGGGGGTGGGGGAGTAAGACCTCCAGCCACTTCCCTCAGTTACACAGTCCCCAAGAACCCCCTGGTTAGCACCGTTTTTTTGCCCATCCGTTATGAAGTGCCGGACCCCATTTGAGCTTTTTCACTTGTGAAAATACCTGTGTGGTTTCTAAACCGCTCCTGTTTCCCACCAGGTGGGCTCCTATTTTATTTCCTTGGATTCATTTGTCTTCAATATTTAACTCCAGACGTTCCCTGGAGGAAAATTTGGTCCCTCCCGTTCTTTTTTTTTCTCTGTCCGTGGCGCCATACTCCATTCCCCTCCCTGAAAATTAAAAACCTACAATCTTTTGGTTCCAAGTCTTTTTCCTGTACCCTCCCCTTTGTACAATTTTCAAAGGAAAATTTTTGTTTTTTTACCAGGCTTATATTTTACCATGCCAAGTTTTTTTAAGTATTTTTAATTTTTCCTAAGAAACACATTTTAATAAAATAGGAATGGAATCCCACCATGGGTCTTTGTTTTTTTCCACTCTTTTCTTTTTCTAATTGTCACTCTACTAAATCTGCGTTTGCGTCCATCACATCTAATTTACTCGGCAGAGGACTTGGCCTTAAAGCTATGTTAAAGATCTCTTTTCGGCAAAAACAAGTCATTTTGGCCCAATAAGTGTCCCATTTTGTTTTAAACAGTGTCCCCCCCCCCCCCCCCCTACCAATTCCAGGTGTTTTTTTCTGACAACACCCATCACCCCCCACCCCTTGAGCCATCTCTTGAACAAATTGTGGAAGAACAAAATGTTTACCTTGGGAGTTTTTAGAAATTCCACATTTTTTTTTTAAAACAATAGAACCTGTAAGTCTTAGCGCAAAATCACAAGCAAAAATGCCCCCCCAAAAATTCCAAGGCAATGGAAACACATGAGCCACTGTTTTTTGACCAATTATTGGTGAAAGAAACAAAAATGTCCCCCCTGTTAGAAAGCCAAACATTTTTTTTTTTTAATAAAGGAAAAAACCTGTAGTAATAGCTTGCTATGGTCCCCCCCTTAGCAGAATGCCCCCAAAAATATTCAAAAACATGACCCCTTTTGAACCCCACATTTTTTGAACAATTTTTTGGTGAAGGAACCAAAATGTTTCCCCCTGGTTAGAAACAACATTTTTTTTTTTATTTATAATAAGCGGAACCCTGTTAAGTAAAAAATACTTTGGGGCCCAATGTCGACAAGTAAAAAATTCCCCCAAAAAATTCAAACACATGGACACCCTTTGAGTCCACTTTTTTAGACTATATCTGTGGAAAGAAACAAATGTGATCTGTTAAATCACAAATTTTTTTTTCTTTTTTTTTAATAATAAGGAAATAAAAAAAACCTTGTCTAAAAACAAGTAAATTGCCTTGCATTTTTCAAAGCAGGCAAAATGACCCCACAAAATCTACTCAAAACACATGACCCATCTCCAGCCGCAGTGGGTTTAAAAATTGGTGAGTGAGAAAATTTGCCCACTCAAAATCCACATTTTGTCTTTTCCAAAAGGACCCTATTGAAAATTAATATAGCCTGTAAATCCCTCACATCCAACATTGAACCCAAAAAAAAAATATTTAAAATTTTGGAATCTTTTTATCTCAGCCACTCGTTTAAAAATTCTCTTGCTGGGGAAGGAGAAAACTTTGACCACTTTAAAAGCCCACCATTTCTTTTTTCGCAAAAGGATAACCATGGATTTTATAGCTGTAAATCGTCACAGGCAAAATTTACACGCAAAAATAATATAAATAATTAACTTTCCCTCAGCACTATTAAAAATTGTGATTGAGAAAAATGCGGCCAACCTTTAAAGCCCAACATTTTACTGGTTTTTCAAAAGGTCAATTGGATTTATAGCCTGTATCCCCCTCACAGCAAAACCAATGACCCCCTCAAAAACCATTGGACAATTTGCGAAAACTTCCCTAAAGATTTTAAACTGAGTCAAATTTTGAATAACGGTTGGTGTGTCAAGAACCCTGTGGCTTGTTCTTTTATTAAACAGTCCCCCCTCCCTCAACAGACAAAACCAGCAAAAAAAATGAATCTGTTTTTGGGAACTAGAAATAAAAATTGTGCAAGTAAGCAAATGAGCAATTTTTTTAAAAAAAAAGGTTTTTTTTCAAGAGGAAAAAACCATTATCTGTTTTTTTTTTTTTTTGAAGAGGAAAATGGTGTAAAGTAGACCGGCAACCTAATTCGGTGTGACCTCGGCAAATTTGGGGCCAACAACATCAACAGAGAATTCCATGCCCTGAATTTCATCCCCTTGATTGAAAGGCAAACGATTCCACAATTAATTCTGTGGGTAAGCCGGGAAAAAAAATGCTTTGTTCCCCTGTAAAATGATAACCCCTCCCCTCCAGCTTGTTGCTGATAGGTTCCGCCCTCAGATTTTGTATGTACGCCTGCTCTGGGCAGGACCAACACCTCTAAAATGGCGTGGGGCCGAAGTCGTAGCTTGGCATTCGTCCAGTTTTGGATAACCCAGAAATTCCCTATTGGTCCGGCGTAACAACTACACAAAAACCATCGCTGGTTTGAAGCACAAGCAGATTAGTCCCCTTGTCCAACCATGATTCTTAAGCTTGTTTTTTTCTGTATGGTCCCGATGTGTGCTATGCCATGCAATGGGCCTTGGAGAGTTGGTAAATAAAAGATTTGCCATGAGTCCACCCCTCAATCTTCTAGGCTTTCCTGCCATCCTGCCTGCTGTCCTTCCCGCCTACGCCTACTTGGCAAACACTGCGCTGTCACGTCCCGCTGCTGTTTGTTTTCCCACCTCGTGGACATTTTGAGGAAACGTGGAAAGCAGACGCAAACAGATTGTTCCCCTCCAGTTGATCCAATCAGCAAGGTCTCCCCATTTTTTCCCCTGCAACTTTTCACTCTCTATTTTTTTGGTTGGTGGAAAAGGAAAGTGGCTGAGTTTTTTTTTCTTTTTGGTACCGGGGAATCCCCAGAGGGTTGGCCCCCTCACCCAGTAAACTGGTTTTATTTTGGTTTTTTTTTTCATTATTGGAATGCTTAAATGGGGCGAGGATAAATGTTTTTGGGAGGAAAAATGGAGCATCCCCACTTTCATTACTCCCCATGTGTAGACGAATGAGCGCCTTGTATTTTTTTCCCAACTTTTTGGGGTCCCCACTAGGGGCACTACAGATCTGATCTTTCCTCATCTTTCCTCCTCCCCCTCAAATTCCGCGCTTCAAACCCTCTTTTTCCAAGCCAAGGACTCCGGTTAAACGTCGGTGTCCCTAGGAAAATTTCCCTTCCTCCTCCGCTTTCCCTCCCCGTAAAAAAAAAAAAAACAGCTTCCGATCAACAGCCCCCCTGACTTGGCCTCAAGAAATGATGCACCCTGAGAAGCTGATCTCGCCGCTTCCTCGCACTTGGCCTAGCCCCTGGACCCCCCGAAACCACTTGCGGCCCCGAATGAAGGAACCATAAAAATTTTGAGAAACCCTGTGTCGGGCCCTTTGTTGTGATTCCCGAACGGAAAAGAGAAAGTCTTTCCCCTTGTACCCCCCCCGCATCTGTTGGTTCCGTCTCCCTCCTCCCGTCGCCTAGGCCGGGGAACCCTGATGTTTTTTTTCAGAGTGTCCCCCCCCCCCCCCCCCAACGATCGTTATTTTCCAGAACTAAGATTCGTCCCACAAAGGCTTCATGCCGACAAGGCCATTCGCGTCCCAGCACCAGGAAACATTTTGGTGCTTTCCTTCAAATAATTGGCAAGGCTGGTGCAAGAGGCTCTTTCCACCCCCTGGCCCCATTCCACCCTCCCTCGGGTGTGGGCTATCTCACCACCCCCGAACACATCGGTTCCACCGCCCTACCCACCCCGCTGGGCCTATGGTCAAGGCCATGTTTGGTTTTCACCTTTCCGTAACGCGTAAATGGGCAATTAGCCCCGCTGCACCACAATACCCTGGATTCATGTGGAGGGTGGATTTTTTTCAGCCCTTGGTTGCCATTTTTTTTTCAACAATGAGAAAACGGTTATGAACGGTGAGTCCCGAGCTTCACATCGCCGCTGGCCCACGCAGGTGCCAAGGCGCGGAACGAAGCAATTGCGAACGCGGAAACCTCAGACCCTCGAGCCCTTTCCCTGCTAAAGGCAGGTCCCCAGACCGCCGGGGTAAGCTTGTCCCCCTTTTTTACAAATATTTTCCTGGAACGACAAGGTTTTTTTTGCAATGGACAGTGCCCAAGCCAAAGGGGAAATGTTGCTTTCCAGCCTACCCGATCATCCCCTTCAAGGGCTGGACGCCCGCCCAGAATTATTTTCGAGGCCCATTATTCCCGCACACCACCCTTGGCCTGGCCACTCAAGGTTTCTTGTTCCCCACCAACCCAAGCACTCGGTCTCCCGTTTTATTTGTGGAGAGCCCTCACAACTCAGCTCCTGATTCTGGTGCTCGTGGACGAGAGAGACCCCCCTCCAATGACCACTGAATTAATTTTTTTCAACACGGCCCCTGGTATTCCCCTCTGGGCAGCGTGGATGCCACCCAGAAAGGACCCCTGGGGGGAAAAAGAGCCCCTGCCCCATCCCTCCTCGCGTGCGTCTTCTCTTGTAGACAGAACGTAGGGCGCACAAGCCTGAGAGCCGACCGTTACCCCCCAAAGAAAGTACAATCCACGCCCAGCTCACCCATGAGCTTCCCCTCCCCCACAGAGATAAAATAGCGGCCCCTTGGGCCCCCCCCCCGTGCTTTACTAGTCCCCCCAATTTGTCGGTGGTGGAGATGGACTTTTTTCCCGGACACAAGAAGCAAAGGAACAACGAGCTCTTTGGAAAATTCTCTTTAGAATATGCAACAGCTGGGCCCCCTTGGGCCGCAAGGGGGCAGGGACGTCTTTTTTTTTTTTTTCTTTGGCAAAGAAGTTGCCTGCTCGGCAATCTGGTTTAAATTGGGGGCCAGGCAAAATGGCCATGGACGCGTTGGGCCGGAAACCCATTCTTGGGTCCCCCACCAGTACGGGGAAAAGGCCAAAATTTCCAAGGGCCCAAAAGCCAGGCAAATGCCATTTTTAGGGCTTTTTTTTTGGCCTTTTTGGATTGTTTTTTGGGTTTTAAAGTGTTTTTTCTTTTCTGCCTCCCAAAAACCTGGAAAACAGATTGGCTGGCCCCTGCTTAGAACTTCGGCCCGCTTGTATACGCCGTGCAGGTCCGTCAAACTTGGCCGGAAAGGGAGAAGGGGTGTGGAAATGGGTCTCTGGGTGGTCTGGTGGTAAACTCCGGGGCCGAACGGTGGAAAGGGCCATGAGAGCGGAAGGACGACCACAGTGTCCCCTTGGATTTCTATGCGAGAAACTCACTGTACTACACACGGCAAAAGCTTGAGAAAACGCTTTTGTTGGTTGCGTGCAGATTAGGCAAGGCGAGAGAGGCCGGAGCCAGAGGGTGGGTGAGCAGTGGTTTTTGGAAAGGCCCCCGGCGTAGTCCCTTGGCGTCCCTTTTTTAATTCGCCCGGTTGGCCCTCCATTTCAAACGTCTATGCATTTTTACCCTCAGCGCTTGCATTGTCAATCGACTAGACATGTTCTCTTTGGTGTGTGTCTTTAAACACCTAAGACACATTCTTGTCCCTCTAACTTAATGCGTTTGACGCCATAAGGCGTCAATAATTGACAATCCGCTGGTGAATTCAGAAAGGGGCCTTGAGCCTCAAACGAAAGGAGCGCCCAGGCCCCTTTTAGAGGTTCCTGGGAACCTTTTTTTGACGGCGATAACGCCCGAGGAGGCGGCGGTTGTCTTTATTTCCGCACAGATCCGTGAGCGGCTGCGGAATCATATCAGCCGGACTCTGCCCACCGCCCTCCTCCCTTTTTTTCATTGAGGCGGGACCGTTTATTGACCACACTCCATTCGTCTTCCTCTTCCCGTCCACCCAGTTGGATGAAACGCTCCGCAAGCGCAAAAATTCCTGCTGAAAAGACCGACTGTTGGATTCTGTTTTATGGTTCCTCGTCCCATCCTCAACATCCCAACACACCAGGTTGGGACCTCCTCCACCGTACCCTGACCAGTACTGCATCCAGAGGGCTGCCGGGCTAACAAGCAAGAGGCACACGCACATCACACGTCTGTTTTTGACCGACCGCCCGTGAACTTTTTTTTGCCCGCGAATTGACCGCTTTTCCCTTTTCCTTCCTCCCTCTGATGGCAATCAAGTAAAAAAACTGGGCCCGTCCAGAGGCCAGAAGAAAAAAATCATCTCTTTGGCCCTCCTTTGATCTTTTTAACTCTTGCCTTTTCTGACCCCTAAAAACGCTATTCTCTTTGTCCCATCAAACAATGAGCTCGTTCTTTCATAAAAATGGATTTATCCAACAGTGGTGGTAAACACGAGTTGGACCATTTGGCCCCCTGCCCTCCGCCCTTCCTTGTGTTTCTGCGGACGGATGGCTGACATGGGCTGATTTACTAACCATTTTTTGGCTGGGCCCGTGGAAAACTGGGGAAGGACTAGGAGTAAAGACTGCTTGGAGCAGGTTTCATTAACCAACCTTGAAGAAAAAGAACAGAATTGAGGCGACGCTGGGTTTCCCCCGTTTACTGATAATTCCACAGTGGCCCGAACCCCCCCAGCCTCTCTGATGAAAGGCCCTGGATGTCCCTGCCCAATACGACCGATGCCGCGGGCAAATGCGTGTTTTATTGTTTTGTTCACCAGCAAACTGGAAGAGATCCAAAACCTTCTCTCCGTACTCCTATCAACTCCCATGTTCCCCTACACCCCTCTTTTTGCTCGCTTTAACCAAACCTGAAATTTTCGCTCCATGGTTCAAAAAGAAAATAGAAAAAAATTTGAGAAAGGTATGGTAAATTAGTTTTTTTGGAATGGTCCCCTCTTATTAAAAACGGCAAATTCACATCTTATTCTCAAATCCCTCAAAATCAAAGGCCAAAATTTGCTTGAGATTCAAAATTTAAGTGCAAGGTAAAACTTCATCAGCAAAGGCTTGACTGGACCCAATAGTTGAAAAAAACACCTAAATTCTGAAAAAATGTTAACCAGCATAAGCTAATAAACAACAGGCGTAATCTTTTTGGCACCTTAATCATACACTTTGTGGTGGGACTAAAAAAAATAGCTGATTCCCAAATTTTTAACCGCAAGGTAAACCCTCTATCCAACAAAGCTTTTGAACCTGACCAAAAAGTGAAAAAAAACAAACGAATCTGGAAAATGTATATACCGGATAAATAAACTAAATATTTTTTTTTTTGGGCACCCTTATCAATACCACCTGTAGGTGTCCCTCTAAAAAATTGCGCTGGGAATTCCAAAATTTTTTTTAAAGGTGGCAAGGAAAACCAATCTATCAACAAAGCTTGGAACTGACCAAAAAGTGAAAAATAAAACACCTACTCTGAAAATGTTTAAACAAATAACGGATAACTAAAAGGGTAAAATTTTTTTTTTGGCACCTTATCAGTACACCTGTGGTTTGACTACAAAATTGCTGGGAATTTCAAAAATTTTTAAACTTCAAGGTACCGTCCCTAATCAACAAAAGCTTTTGAACCTGACCAAATTTAAACAAAAACACCTATCGAAAAAATGGTAATACGATAATAAACGTAAACAATTTTTTTTTTGGCACCGATAAATACACCTGTTGTGACCTAACAAAAACGGCTGGATTTCAAAAATTAAAGTGCAAGGTTACCTCTATCAAACAAAGCTTGACTGGAACCCAAAAAGTGAAAGAAAACACCTTAATCCTGAAAATGTTAAAAACTGATAATAAAATGAAAGTTTTTTATTGGCACCTAACAATAGACCTGCAGTTACTAGAAAAAATCGTATCCCCTGAAAAAATAAATTTCAGGACTGGCCCCAAAACCATCCCAAGTATATAATTTGTTTCAACAAAAAACGTTCTTTAATATTTAAGGATAATGCAATGCAAATGTTCTACAACCTATAAAGTGGCGTCCCCCTTGGGTTAACAATATCCCCATTATTCCCTTTTAAAGAGCTTTTTTTTTTTTTTCAGTTTTTGGGCCCTCGCGGGCCCCCCCCCCCCCACCCCGCTCCCCTCCCCCGTGACCTTTTTTACACAGGTAGAAATGCTTCCTTTAAAATTTTCTCAGCCCAAACTACCTAAAAATCTGCAAATCTCTGATCTAACCTTAATGTTTTTTTTCTAAGGTTCACAGCTAAAAAGTAAAGCTGGTCCCCCCCCCTCCTGTGAACAAAAAGAATAATTGTTCTGCTGAGCTGTTTTTGCCACAGAAAGGCAAGCGCGTCCCCCTACTTCCTTTTGATATTACTTGAACCACACAACTGATCAGAAACAGAAAGGGCTGTTGTTCTATGTAAATCTAGGTACAATGGTGAATTTTTTTTTCCAGCCAATACTGCACCCATCTCAACCATCCCAGTTCCATGCGACCGTCCCCGCCACACACCGCATCCCCCTTCCCTGCTTATTCTTCCTTAATTTTGATTTTGCTTGGCCCGCCAGAAAATGACAGGAAGCCGCCCGCAAAAATGACAACCTCCTCATACTTTTAATAGATTTAATGCACAATTTTAATCTAAAATTATCGCGTGAATTCTAAAAAAATCCCGACAACAGTAAAAACCGTGCCCCGCATTTTCAATCATTTGTCCCCCCGAATACAATAAACCCGCTCACACATACTCAAATGATAAACCAAATACTTATTTATTTCCCACCCATAATTTTTTTTTTTTCAAAAATAAATTTTCTTTTCCAAAAAATCAGACCAATGTGGATTTCGTGATTTAAAGTTTTTGTTTTTTTTCTCATTGTCTTTCATAGTTGAGGTTCCCCCCTACCTAAAATTTTGGTCCACAATACTAAACAACGCCCCTCTCATCTTTTGTTAAAATTTGGGAAAGAATTTTTTTTGCCCCACAATTGGAGACACTTGGAACTAAATTCCTTTTATTTTCCTCACTGGGTAACATTTTTCACATGGTGTTTATTACACCAAAATTATTAACCAAACAATAAAAACAACTGTTTTTTCAAATTTTTGCATGGCGAAAAATTTATAACCCGCCCAAATAGTACGCGTTGTTTATGAACTAACAACAACATATTTTCCCCTATTTGAAGTTTAATTGAGAAATGGCTAACTTTTTTTCGAGTTTTTTTAGAAAAATTAGTTAATTTCAAGCGAAAAATACAAACGTGGGAACTTCTGGACTTGGAAAAATACCATCATATGTTTACAGAAAATCCCTATGGTGAAATGATTATGCCTTTATTTTGGGGGTGTTATTTTATGTGCCCCAAAATACACCCCTAAAATTTAAACCTCAAACCGAATGACATATATACAGCTTTCTGATTAGAAAACAGTCAGTGGTAAAAAGTTTTCATCGACGTTTTTTCAAGCTGACAGTGGGAATTTTTACTCGAGTATTTTTGTTTTTTTTTTTCCGTACTTTCCCCCCCCACGCTGGAAAAATAATTGACATGTTCAATTTCTTTTTTGAGGCCATTTAACACTCAGAAGAAAAAACAAAAGTATAAGAGGGCAAGAATTTTGCTCGTCCCAGTCTTCCAATGGTAAACCGAATGGTGGTTTTTTTTTTTTTTTTTTGCAATTAACGAACATAAAATCCATGTTGGAACCTACCCTTAGATTCCAACCTTCCCCTTCTGGGGATTATATGGGCCTTGAGTCCATAAAGAGTGGTTTTTTTTTTTCAAATAACGAAAAAAAAACTAAAAAAAAAAAAATTACAAACTTATCAAGGTAAAAACTAAAAAAAAATAAAAAACTGACCATTTCCTGTTTTTTTTTTTTTTTTCTTAATGTTTGGTCTGGCCCTTGTTATAATTAATTAATGTTTTTACTATTTATTCCTATTCTCTTCTTCGTCAGTCCTGATCCAATTTACTTTTGTCCAAGTTTTTTGGGAGAGAATGGCGCTCTGCACTTGGCCCTTTTCTAGCATATAACCTAGTGGGTCCCCCCCCTCCCTGTTTTTTTTTCAATGCAACACTGGACCCCTTGTTTAGATTTAAAAGGGCCAGAAAATTGACTATTCATTTTCCCCTCCCCTCTACCCTTCCTGTGTAATTTTTATGGATTATTTTTTATTAATAATCAGTTTTTTCTTTATGAAATGAAAAATATGAAAAGTCCCCCTTAAAACATAACTTTTTAAATAAATAGCTTTATAAAAAATATTGTGCCCCTCACACAAGTCCTTCCTCTCAAAGGCCAAACAATTACAGGAAACGAAAAATGTAAAAAAAATAGGTTTGGGTCCCCCGTAAGATTGGTATGGGAGGACCAAAAAAAAGAAACCCTGCAAAAAAGCCCCTTAACCAACAAGTTTTAGCTGACACTTGTTTTTTCATTTGTCCCCTCTTTTCAACCCTCTGGCCTTGTCCCTCACACTCTTTCCCACCTTCCACCCGAGTGGCACTCCGGGTTTACCGCAATCTTACGCCCCCTCCCCAATTCTCCCAAGTGCCTGTTTTTGTTCCCCTTACCTGACCCACCCGGGCCCTGTCCCCCCCACTGCTTCCACTTTGACCACTATTTTTGCCTTCACTGGTATTTGTCCCATTTTTTTCCCTTTTTTTCGCCCGCAACTGAACTGGTTGATCCCCACTCTATTTTTATCATGGGAAAGACTCAATTCCCAAATTCCGAATCACCCCCCACTTCCCTTCCCTTTCCCAACAAACTCCCTTTTTTTCACTCCTGTTTCTTTCTTTGGAACCCTTCTTTTCCATTGGACGCTCTGGAGCCCACTCCCAACAAAGATTTGGACACACAACTGGGCCTTCAAATCTTCCCCCACGCCACACCTTCTTGCCCCCTAAATTCATGACTTTTCCCCTAACTCTCTCCCCCAGCCCCAACATCTATCCCCTTGAACAACACCCATCAATTCCTGATTACCTTCTCCCACCGTCTCCCTCCCCAACCCGGCTTCCTCCTGTTCCCCCATGTCCCCCCCACTAAGTGGCCGCCTTCCCCAACCCCGCAGGAATTGACAAAACCTTCAACCCCTCGCACTCTCTTCTGATTCTCTTAACACCCTCTTTTTTTCTTACCAAATATCCTCCCCATTTAAATGAACCCAAGATGGCAGCCACCCACTTTCCTACGACAACACAATCACGCCATCCTTTTGACCTCAGTTTTTTTGCTCCAATCACACACAACAGAACCCGCAAAAAAATGGAACAGACAAACCCTGGGCACACAGACCTCCCACCTAAAACAGCTTAGACGAGCTTTTCCAGAATTGCAGAACGCCCCGCTTGGAAAGAAAAACCCTCGCTCCCCACCCGAAATGACTTTTTGCCGTCAAACAAACAATCACTAAACATACATCATCTAAACTACCACTCACACTAGCCAAACAGGATTTACCTTTTCACCAAGCTCATATTCCTCTTCTTTTTTTATTTTTCACCAAACCTAAGTAACAACCTTTAATTTTTAGAACACCTATTTTTAACTCCTCTTCCTCCCCCCACCACACCCCCCCTCGCCCCACCCTCTCTCCCTTTTTCAGGCAATACGACTTTTTGCCCAAAATTCAACTGTCCTAACAACAAGATTTCAAACTTATCAAAGAGAAAGCTACCAGCCCCTTCAGTCCCCCCTAGCGCCCTCCCTCCCCTATATCTGTACATGGCCTTCCATCCCCCCTTTAACTTTGGTTTTTCCCCCACTCCTTACCACATTGTGATGCAAAAATCCCCCCCTTTTTCCTCTCACTGTCCCCCCAAAATCCAACGTCCCCCCACCCACCTTGTAATCCTTTGACCCACTTCCATCCACATTCTTTTTATCCCAAGACATTAGTGGGCTAGCTTTTCATCCCCCAGCCCTCAACCCAATCTTCTTCTTCAACTTTGACGCGCTTACCCTTCTGGCCATCTTTTCCTTCCTTCCTTAACATGTAACTGTTTTCCCATCCCAATCCTTAAAAAAAAACATCCCCTCGATCCTTCCTCTCAGTCCCCCCAAACTATCGCCCCAAATCCTCACTGCCCCTTCCCTTTTGCCTCCAAACTCCTCTAGCAATCACGTCCTACATTCTCTTCAGCTGGTCCCCCCTCCTCTTCCCTCCAACTTCCTCTTCTTGACCCAACAAAACAATCCTGGGAGTCTTTTTTACTCAACTCCCAACCCCACTCCTAACCCGAAACCGCCTCTAAAACACAAGTCCACCAATGACCCTAAGCAAATGCCCCTAAAAGAAGCCTCACGCCCAATTTTACCCCTTGTCCTCCTCCTTCAGACCTGGTTCCCCCTCCCCCCCCCCCTGCCCCCTTTTTGAACACAGTCCGACCATTTTATCCCCCTCCCTGCTCGCGCGCTCGCACATCTCCTCTCCCGGCCATCACGGACTTGGCCTCTTTCCTTGATCCATCCTCGTAAACCTCACTTCTCATTCGGGACATTCAGCGTCTCTCATTCCTCGCTCCCACCTCCCTTCCCTTTCCGGCCCCACTTCCTCAGTTGGGGTGTCACCCAGCGGTCCTCCTGTCCCTTGGCCCCCCCACCACTACTCTTTCTCCATCTACACTCTTGGGTCCCTGGGTCAGCCTTTCATATCTTTCACAGTTGGCTTTCACCAACCATCCCTATTAAATCCTGATGACACAAAAACTCCCCTACACCTTCTGGCCCACCAAGAATGTACACTTCCTTCTCTCCCCATTTCCCCAGACTGTCCACCCTTAATCGTCCCCCATTTTTTTTCCCCTTTTTTTTTTCTCCCCTCCGTCCTCCTAAGAACCTAAATGTGGAATGGAAAAACAGAATTTCATCAATCTTTCCCCCACCGTCCCACTTTTCCACCCCACCACCTGTTCTCTTATTCCTCAGTTCCCCCCAACGCTTGACAATCTTCACTGTTTGTTTTTGCAATTCCGCTGCCTGGGGTAAATTTATCCTTCGAACTCCAACCTGTCCCCCTTCAACCAATCCACACTCCCCAAACCAACCCCTCACCATCCCTGCCTGCCCCGGCCTTCCACCTGAAAAAAATCTCTCGCCTCCGTTCGCTCCTCAAACTCCGACACACACAACAAAAAGCTCGTCCCCCCCACCGCCCTCCCGTCAAATCCTCCGGCGGGGCGCCTAAGACCTAGCTGACCAACACACCATCCTCTGTCTTGACCTCCTCCATTCCTAAGCAAAAAACTCCCCCTTGCATCTTTCCCCTCTCAAACTCCACTCCCTCACTCTGCTTCCCTCTATTCCACCCATCTCTCCTCGCTACTCCCCACTGCCCCTCCTCCCCCTCTGCCCAATCCCTCACTGGGCGAGCTCACCAAATTCACCATCGCATTTCAAACTTTAAGATTTTTTTGCCCCCCCCTTAACCCCCTGAACCCCACAAGCTTTCTCCAAAACCTCACCCACTCCATTCATCTCCCTGCCTTAATCTCCAGAAATATTATCTCCCTCAAGAAAATCCTCCGCTCCTCACAGGACCTCCATTCTTCTGTTTTTCTCCCTCTATCACTCAACCAACATAAACCGTCCTCAATTAACTTCTCTTCCCGCTTTCCCCCACACTCCTTGGGAAATGCAACTGGCCCAACAACTATCCTGACCCCTCTTTTCCACCTCACTTCCAGCCCACTCCAAAAAGGCAACCTGAAAACCCATTTTTTCCTTTCAGGAATTGCCCTATAACCAACCAAATAACCCCTGGCTTGTCCCACTAACACCTATCCCCACACCAAATGTCTCCCCCGCCCCCCCCCTCACCTTCCCCTGTCCCCTCTGTCCCCTCCCCTCCCCCTTTCCTAGATTTTTGTAAACCCCTCGTGGGCGAGGGTCCCCACTCCCCCCCTCCCTCTGTTTGTGGCCAGTTATGTTAAAGTCCCATTTCACCCGTTTATTACCTGTACCTCCATTTTGAAAATAATTATTATTGTTAAAAAACCCCCCCCCCCCCCTTTTCGAATGGTAAACCAGCGCCATGGTAAAATCAATGGGCGCGTTTGAAAATAAATTGATAAATAATAAATAAAATAAATAAATTAGTTGGAGATGTGAACTTTGTCTTTTGCCTGGTGCCGTTTTGGGTTGGGGTAAAGTTGAAAAGTGTCTAAATATAAAAAAAATTTGAGGTGGGGCCAAAGCGCGCTTTTTTACATCTGTCTTTAAACAGCTACATGCGCTGGGCCAGCAAACAAGTAACATTCCCCAATCTATTAAAGCTATCTGGAAACCTAACCCCTAGACTAATCACCCTGAAAATGTTCCTAGATTTTTTCTTAGTTACAACCTTCAGTTCCCCTCAATATGAAATTTAGTTTCCCCCCTTCTTCACTTAAGTTTTAATAAAGTTTTTGTAAAAATTAGGGTTCCTCAGTAAGGCCTTCAGAATTGTCTTTTTTGCTTCCTTATTTGTTTTTTTTATGTAGTACTCATCCATATAGAGTCAATCATACATTCTTGTTTTAATGAATCTATGAACTTTTTCCTTCTTCCACTTTTGCAAACTGAGAAGAAATGTTTTGGCGCTTTACTTTGGAAAGCAAGATTGTTAACACCTTTAATACAGCTGAGTCCCTGAAGGTTTTTCCCTGAAAAGATAATTTCATCAGTAAAGGGAGATCACAACCCTGTTTTTTCAGTTTTTTTTTCATGTGGTGGTCCACTAATGTTCTTTGAAGCGACACTATGACCACATTCTAAAAATCTCCTGCTCCCTCTGTTTTTCTTTACTCTTTTTAAGTTTTTTTTTTTTTATTTTTTTTTTTTTTGTAATAGCTTTGTATTTGGGTGCTTTTTCCCCACAACAGTGCCAAAATTCATATTTAATCGCGTACCAATTTAAAAAACCCTGCCTTTATTAGCAGCCAAGCTTGTTTTTTTTTTTTTTTTTCACTTTTTTTAACTTCCGAAAACCTTAGTTTGTTTTTAGAACAATTTAGACAATATAACTACGGCCCTAATGTGAGGTGTTGTACCTGAAGCGCAAAAAGCAACTTTTTAATCACTGTGACTGAAACCTATTCTTCTAAATTCTTTAGTACCATTAGCCCCAGGACAGGCAACTTAGAGTTTTTTATTTCTGTTTTTCCAATTTGATATCAGGTTTTACATTGGCCATGGGGTTTTGTAGCCAAAATGGGCAACACATTTTTTCCTTTTTTTACTAATCATTCTGCACTAAAAACCATCAAAAATTTCTAACATTATAACACAAAAAACAGAGAGCAATTTAAAATGTCCCCCAATACATTTTTTTATAAATGTTCTGCTGAGGTTTTTAATTTTGTTTAGTGCCCGTGCGCTTGCGAGTGATAAGTTGTGGTTTTTTTGGTTGTGTTAGGCCAATTAAATCAGAGCAAAGGCCAAGGAGTTTTTTTTTTTTTGGTTGGGTCCCCCATAATTAGTGGATGAAAGCCGATCCAAGTTAAAAAAAGAATCTAAAATCGAGTCGAAATGTTTTTTTTTCGATCTTGAAATCCTCCATCAATCGCTGATTACCGATTTAAAGTTCAAAGGGGAAGAAGAAGGATTCAGGTTTTTTTTTATAATTTTTTTATACCGAAACAGGTGAGGAGAGAAAAGCTGGAAATTTTACAATTTTCCACCAACAGTAAACCTGTATTATGTGGGTACAAACTCCTTACGTGGGAATTCAATTTTTTGCGCGCTTCTAAGAGTCAGAGAAAAAAAACTTCCAAAGGCTAAAAAATTTTCAATTTTTCCATTTTCCCGTTCAATGGCTAACAGAAAAAAGATGAGGATGGCGTAAGCCCACCCTGCATTACAGCGGTAAGCAGCTTACGGACCCCTTTTGAACAATCATAAGAATACAACCGTACTTGGAAAAGCACATGTCTTAACTGGGGCCAGGACCCTCCCTATCAAATTTTTTTTTTGCACCAGTTTCCAAAGGAATCGTGTCCATACTGGGGTGGGCAAGCAAGAACACCCCAACTAGTGGGGAAACACGGAGGTTTTTTTTCACCTGCTAGGTGCGTAAAGTTTTTAGCGGGGGGTTTTCAGTTGTAGCCAGGTGCCTTGCGTCAGTCCCCATCTAATTTACCATTTTTTCATGGCCCCCCCATGCAGCTACAAAAATCAAAATTTGGGCACCTACCTATAGTTACTAGTTTTTTTCCCCCTATTTTTTAACCATATTTACTGGGCCCCATTTTGATTAAGGGCTTTCCTGACAGGAAGTAACTGACCCCCAAAACCCAACCCAAAAATTACGCTATGGACACTCAGAATAAAAACTGCAAGATGAAATGAGTATTTGAAATAAAAAAAAATTCAATAGCACCTTTACTAATCGTGTCTTTTACAGTGGCCTGACCCCAAATCCAGCAAAAATTATCTTTTGGACACTCACAATAAAATTAGCAAGAAGAAATGATTATTTGAAACAAGAGTTTTGGGAATAGGACATTGACTATCGCTGTCTTTTTCAGCAGCATGACCCCAAAACCAGCCAACCCAGGTGGGGGGTACCTAAGAGCATTTCCAGGTGCATCCACACACAGCAGCCAGCCCACCTAAGCCCCCCCATGTGAGCCCAGAACCAAGCCAACCAGAAGGTAACTTGACCCATTTTAACTGCCTTTTGTCTGTAACCCATGCTTGTATGTGCACCTCTGACTCTTACCTGTATATTATTATCTTTTTGTATATATTTGTTGAGTGTGCCCTCCAAGGCTAATTAAATCTATAAACTTTAATCTGAGTTAGTCTGTCTTGATCATCGGCCTCACACGCCTAGTACTCGGTCTATGATATATAGCTACCCAAGGGTTGGTTCCTGGCCCTGTTATAAGTCGGTAACAGAACGGTCTTATAACTAAATGAGAGAATTGGTGGCAGCCGTTCAGGGTTCCGGACGAGGAAAGTGTTCTCTCGTCCTCCCTTCTTCTCCCTGTGCCCGTGTGGACAGGGGTGAACAGTGGAACCGTATCTGGCTGACCTTGTGCACCCCCTAGGGGGCCGTGCAACGTCGAGATACACCCCAAGTCAGGCCGTCGTCCCTCCAGTGGGCCGGCGGACTAGGCTGTGTTCGTCACATATTGGTGGCAGAGCAGTGGGATCAAGACAATAGTGTGTGTGAGTGTGGGTTCCGTACTCCCAAACACTAGGACTACCCGCAGTGGGTTTTGCTGCTGGGGTCTTAAGATTAACTCAGCACTAGACCAGTCAGAGTGCAAATACAAGGTTTTGGGTGCATTCAGGTTGCAGTTTTTGTGTCAAGTGACCAAGAGTTGCAAGGAGGCTGGTTTCGTACCCAAGGGCAAAGCTTTTGGGGCCCAGAGGAAACAGTCGGTGAAGTGAGCCAGGAGGAGCTCGGCCCAGACCAGGCAAAGGGACTATGAAGGCGAGGAGGAGTCCAGCTCGGCTCCTCAAGGAGCCAGTCGCAGGTGGTCAGGGGCGCAGGGGGGGCAGCTCACAATCGGCTATTCTCCTGCAAGCTGCCCTGGCTAAGCTTGAGGCTGGAGACCTCGACGCCTACAAGGCCCTCCTAGCAGTTGCAGAACGTTGGGAGCGGATGGAGGATCGTCAGCGTGAGCGTGACCCAATTACAGGTGCTTCGCTGGAAAAGGCCAAGTAAAACCCCGGCCAGTAAAGAGCCTCCTGAGACCCAGGCCCCCAAAGTTGAGGGCGGGGGACTTTCCCATGCTGGATAAAGGTGGAGACCTGGACACCTTCTTGCTGGCATTTTGAAAAAATTTGCCGCCAGCTAGAGATGGGCGAATCGATTCTAACGAAGTGGAATTCGTTTAGAATTTCAGGAAAACTTCGGTTCGGAACGAAGTCGAACTTTGGGGTACTTCGGGTGAACGAAGTGTGCTTTTGATAAAATGGCTGCGACCACATGGCGCTACAAGGGAAAAAGCACTCTGGGAGGAAGAAGGGAATATCCTTCATGACATGTGCAGAGGTGAACCCAATCAGAGACCGGGGGGGATTCTGTGACGTCACTGCACTATATAAGTCCGGGCGCGATGCCGGGAGCTCATACTCCTCTCACTGTGCTCATCAGGGAAGGTGCTGCCGCGGCTGATAGCTCTTACTGAAGAATTGATTTTTATATAGCGTTTTTCTGGGGTGTCTCAGCTTGTCTCAGAACTGTTCTCTCTTAATGCTCTATTTCAAATTTTTTTTGGGGTTTGGATCTGAAATCCAGTGTGCGTCCACTGCAGCTACATATACATTCAATATCCAAGTGGGATCCAAGCCAGTTCCTGTTGTATTCATTTAAAGAAACAGCGTTTTTACAATACAAATACACTTCATTTTTTGGCTGCTCAATCTATTGCGCAATTTACATCCAGGGGTTAATTAAGCGTTGTTTTGGGTGGTGTGCTGACCCCAAAAAACCGTCTTTTTCAATGACAAATATTTTAAATTTTTCCTGTCCTAATTCACAAGCAAAGGTTAATTACAACTGTATCTCTTGTTGTGTGGCGTAGAAAAACACAATTGTAACACGCTACAAAGCTACTAATTTTGTGGGGCTCAATTCTATGGCGCAATTTACATCCAGGGGTTTAAATTAAGCTTTGTTTTTGCTGTTTTGCTGACCCCAAGAAACCGTCTTTTTCAACGCCAAAATATAAAAAATTTTTCCTGTAGCCTAATTCACAAGCAAAGGTTAATTACAACTGTATCTCTTGTGTGTGGGGTAGAAAACACGCAATTGTAACACGCTACAAAGTACTATTTTGTCCGGCCCAATTCTTTGGCGCAATTTACATCCAGGGTTTAATTAAGTGTTGTTTTGCTGGTGTGCTGATAAAATAAACCCCTCTTTTTTTAACGCCAAAATATATAAATTTTTCCTGTAGCCCAATTCACAAGCGAAGGTTTAATTACAATGTATCTCTTGTTGTGTGGCGTAGAAAACACGCAATTGTAACACGCTACAAAGCTACTATTTTGTGGGGCTCAATTCTATGGCGCAATTTACATCCAGGGGTTAATTTGCGTTGTTTTGCTGGTGTGCTGACCCCAAGAAAACCCTCTTTTTCAACGCCAAAATATATAAATTTTTCCTGTAGCCTAATTCACAAGCAAAGTTTAATTACAACTGTATCTCTTGTTGTGTGGCTTATAAAACACTCAATTGTAACACGCTACAAAGCTACTATTTTGTGCGGCTAAATTCTTGGCGCAATTACATCCAGGGGTTAATTAAGGCGTTGTTTTGCTGGGGTGCTCACCCCAAGAAACCGTCGGTTTCAACGGCCAAAATATATTAATTTTTTTCCTTTAGCCTAATTCACAAGAAAAGGTTAATTACAACTGTATCTCTTGTTGTGTGGCGTAGAAAACACGAAATTGAAACACGCTACAAAGCCCCTTTTTTGGGTGGGGTTCCTAAATTCTTTGGCGAAATTTTACATCCAGGGGGTTAATTAAGGCGTTGTTTTGTTTGGGTTGTGCTGACAAAAAAAAACCGCCCTTTTTTTAAAAACGCCAAAATATATAAATTTTTCCTGTAGCCTAATTCACAAGCAAATGGTTAATTACAACTGTATCTCTTTGGTTTTTGTGGGGGAAGAAAACCCCTAGTAAACACGCTAAAAAGGAAAAATTTTACTATTTTGTGCGGCCAATTTTTTGGGAATTTCCCACCCCGGGGGTTAAATTAACTTGGGTTTTGCTGGGTGTGCGGCCCAAAAATAAACCGTTTTTTTTTAACGCCAAAAAATAAATTTTTTTCCTGTAACCAAATTTTAAATGTCCAAAGGGGTTAAAAAACCTTTTTTGTGCTTAACATTAAAAAAACCCCACAGTTTTTTAAAAACGACAATCCCAAGAACATTTTTACCTGGCCACTTGGGGACCCGAAATTTTAACCCCAAGGGTTACCCAACTTTTTCCCGGGTTTCTTTTTGTAAAATCAAAAACGGGGTGTTTTTATTTATCAAATCCAGTTTATCATCATCAAAAAAGTTTTTTAAACAAATTTAAAACCCAAACCAGTATGTCAGACAGAAGGGGGCAGGCTCTGCCCTGCAAGTGGCAGGGGGCAAAAAACATTCCGGGAACAGGCCCGGGGAAGGGGCGCCAGCACACCAAAGGGGGGGGGATTGGGAAGGGGGGGGGGGGGGGGGGGCAGGGGGCACCGGAGGGGGCCATAAACCAAACTGCCGCTGTCCATCTAGCGGCCGAGTGATCATCAGCAACCCAAGGTTCTTGATTGGTTGACTAGGTCATCCTCTTCCTCCCAGATGACTCGACAACCCCAGCCTAGAGTCGGTGGGAACCTCAGACACAACCCTTAGTTGGCATGGCCCAGAGCGGGTCAGCGGCCCTCACCTGCCCCCTGCCCCCCGCCTCTGTCTCCATCCGGTTCCCATCAGCCAGAGATCTACTATTGGTCTGGCTCAGGCCGCCACTATATAGCGAGGATGAACAATTTGAAGAGGCAGTCAGCAGCTACTTGTCAGCGGAAGCAATGGCGCCAAATATCCCCTGCTTCCTATTGCACGTAGATGCAAAAGTATAGATGTGGATAGTGGCATGGAGGTCTGGTTGTGAGGGGTCAGGGCCTCTTGCAACCAGACCTGTGTATGAGGACAGCAGTGACGATGAAACAACGCAATATATGATGATGTAAGCCGACCGCACTTGGGAGCCGTGTGAGGCAGGGCTTCATCTCGCAGGAAGAAGAGGGCGTCAGCTTGCGCGACAGGCAGCAGCGCATGCCAGCAAGTGGGCTCGTGTGGCCCGTGACCAGCAGGATGCAGCAGTGGTTGAGCTTGGGTAGCCAAAGCGGCCACGGGGTAAAAAACCCACTTCGCAGGGTCCAAAAAGTAGCGCACAGGGGCCTACAATCGCGGCACGGCAGCAGTAGTCACTCGGATCGTTGGCGGTAAAATCCGATACACTTGCGGAGTGGCATATCTTTGCTAATACACGGAGGAGCCGAATTGGGATATGTAGAATCTGTGGGCAGAAAGTGAAGCGTGGCCCAGGGAGCAAACGTTGCCACCACGTGCCCTCGCGCAACACATGCAGCGTCACAACCGTGGCCTTTAGAAACGTGGCTCAGATGTGGTGGTCCAACCCTGCCGCCTCAGCCACAGCAGCATTCGCCCAGTGGCAATGCTGCCATTGCAGCCAGTCAGCTTCCACCACTTCTGCAGAAGGGAGCAGTTTCTCTTTGACATCATCTCCTGGTCCCAGATGCCTCCTGCTCCTCGCTTACCATGGCGCCAGCAGGTCGTTCAGCGAGGCGATTGCAAAGATGACAACATATGCATCCAACCACCTAAGGTGCAGCAGCTGACCGTCTCCTGTCCAAGTTGTTGGTATTGCAGTCCCCTCCCTTACCAAATGGATGGAACTCTGCACCATTCAGAGAACTAATGGCTTGTGCCGACCGATATGGGGAGTTCCCAAGCCGTAATTTATTTTCCCAAAAGGCAGTACGCACACTTCATAAATATTAGAACAAAGGTGGGTCAGTCCTTTTAGTTTATCGGTTTGTTCGCAAGGAGCCACAGCAGCTCGGACGTCCTGGAGCGTAACTACGTCAATGGCCAGTACATGTCCTTTTTAACGGACGCCCACTGGTGAATGTGCTTCCAGCCCAGCACACCAACAACTTGGACAGGAGTCGGCCGCTTTCTCCACCACATTGTCAAACAACTGCACCTGCGCCAATGTCCCCACCTCCCTCCTCCTCCACCACCACCACCATCTCAAAGCCTCCACAGTACTGCTCCATCAAACCACAATGTGGTAGGGCACAACGTGTCACGCAATTTACAACCTGGCTAGCCTCAGCGAACAAAGTCCCACAGGGGAGAACTATGCTCCCGTCAATGCAGCAAGAAATCGAGTGTGGCTTTCTCTCCGCCTCCACTGCAATCGGAACCAAGGTGACGGACAATGGGAGAAACATGGTTTCCGCGCGCCTGCACCGGAGGGATGGACCATGCGCCCCTGCATGGCCGCATGTGTTTCAATCTGGTTCTGAAAAGTTCTGAAGTCTTCCACCGATCTTTCAGAACATTCTGAAAATGGCCAGGAAACTGTGCATGCACTTTATCCAATCGTACAAAGCCAGAACACCCTCCCTCGAGATGCCAGCGGCAGAACGGCCTCCCCCAACACACTCTGATATGCGATGTTTCCACTCCGCTGGAATTCCAGCCTAGCACATGTGGACCCGACCGGAAGAACAGAGAAAGGCCATTAACGATTTTTTGATATCCAGAGCAGACAGAAGTTACTCCCCTGTGAACTTTGATGTCAGCCAGTGCAGCTCATAGCGTGAAACTGCCGTTGTTGAGCCAATCGAGGAGGCGACGTTATTTTAATCAGTCGCCAGGACTACGATAAATAACTTCATTCCACTGCTTCATTTCCTGGAACAGATGATTAAAAAAATCTTCTGGGCAGGGGACTGAGACGTGCGACTACAGCTCGTGGCCACAAATGAGTCCGGTGGGGGACTGACATGGAGGAGGGAGAGGAGTGACAATTGGAGCAGAAAGCATTGTCTGGTGAAATGAGTGGATTTTACTACCCATGTGACAAGCGAGGAGGAGCAGAGCAGCTTGAGGAGGGATGGAGATGAGGACGACGAGGCAGATGACCCCCAAGCACCGAGGCATATACAGTGGAAATGGCGCAGGAGCCCCTCTAGTAGTCCCTTGTGGCAGATGCCCCGCAGCCAGCTTAATTGCCTGGCTAGTGACAGCCCGAATATCATACATCCCGCAGAGTGATGACTTCTGGCTCTCCACCCAATTGGACCCTCGCTACGGACAAATTGGAGCTTTATTCCCAGCTATATGAAGGGAAGACAAACCAAATACAAGGGAAATCCTCCGTAATCAATGGCCGCTGCCTATGATGGCATCGTCCCAACCAACGTCCTCCTATGACAGGTCAACCGGGGTTCCTCAGCGCTCACGTAAAAACACGCCTCGCGGGCTGCTGGGAAGGTGGGTTGTAGGAGCAGTACCAGCTCCATCAGTATTAACCTAAGTCTGAGGTCACTGATGAGCATCTACCTTCACCCCCTAGTGAGTTGATAGGCAGTCGCCAGCAGCAGCAGCAACATCAGCACAGCACAGACCTGGAGCAGTCCCTGAATCAACAGGTTGTGGCCTACTTGGACAGCACTTGCTCCACCCATTTTAGAAGAATCCGCTGGACAACTGGGCACCAAACTGTGATTGTGGCCGCAACTTATCTTGCCTGATTTGCAGTGGCGAAGCTGTCCTGCCCGGCAGATAGTGTGGGCATCCATAAGCGGGGTTGTTATCAATAGGCGACGGGGGCCATCGTTACCCCAAGGAGAACCCCTTGTCCAAGGGAAAAGATGGAACGACTGACCCTTTGTCAAGTATGAATCAGGCCGTGATCGCAGATTTTCACACACACCAATGCCTTAGGGCGTCAGGTCGGGTTCAAACACCTGCCTCAGCCACTATTCTGATGCGCCACCCGCCTGATGCCACACAACTGCTGCAGATCTCCATCTGCCTACCCACCATCTTAAACCAGGACTTGTATGCCGCCCACCTCCAACCACGTCGACCTTGTGCCACTCTATGACCTCCATGCTGCCTGCTGCTGTTGCTGTTGCCGTGACACATCCACACTGTGTCATTGTGCCACTGTCCTGACCTAATGCTGCTGCGTGGCGCTGCCAGTGTCTCCACACTGTGTCATTGTGCCACAGCCTGACCTCATAGCTGCTGCCGCCCGTGTCATCCGCTCTTCATCATTGTTCCATTTCTGTGCTTCCTCCTGTTTTGGCCACCTCCAAAGAAATGATCCTTGATCACTGCCAGATCTAAGCTGCTGCTGTCGTGAACTCCACACTGTGTGATTTGTGCCACTCTTTTGGCCTAATACTGCTTTTTATGGCCGCCCCAGAATGTCCCCCAAAAATGTGCCATTGCCCTATCTCATACTGCTGCCCGCTGTGACCTCCACACTGTGTGATTGTGCCACTCATGGTGGCCTAATACTGTTAGCCGCCTCCAGAATGTCCATTGTGGCCACTGACCTTATCCATACTGCTGCCGCCGTGACCTCCACACTGTGTGATTATGCCACTCTTGTGGCCTAATACTGTTTATGCCTCCTCCAGAATGTCATTGTGCCACTGCCAGAACACAAGCGGCTGCTGTCGTGACCTCCACGACTGTATCATAGTGTCCACTCTGTGGCCTAATACAGTTTTAACCGCCTCCAGAATGTCATTGTGCCACTGCCCCTGACCTCATAACTGGCTGCCGCCATGACCTCCTGCTCTCAGTCCATAGTGCCACTCTGTAGCTTCCCCCCTCGAGTTTCCACCTCCAGAAAGTCATGTGGCCACTGCTGACCTCAAGCTGCTTGTTGCTGCCTCATGTCCAACTTCCACACTCTGTCACTAATGGGTTTGCCACCTGAGCTCTCAGCTTGCCCTCCTTAAGTGCCCAGGCGAATTTTAAAGTGAAGCGATTCTAAGAGCGGAGGCCAGTCATTCTGCATGTCATATAAAACACAACAATGTATAAGACCAAGCCAAGCTCCTCTGCATATTTAAGCATGGCACAATGTTCTATAACAGCACCCTGCATGCTCTGTGCAGCCTGGAAATAGCTCAATTTATAAACACGATTTCAAGTGCCGAAGTAATTCGAACGAAACAAAATTTGTCGGAAATATTCGGCAAGTGACCAATCGAATTTTTTGAGAAATTCGCCCCATCTCTACCACCCGCCAGCACCATGTCCCTGAGGCCCCTGTGGGCCCAAAGTTTCTGACTCCCCCGTCTCAGATGTAGAGCTCTGGAGATTTTGGGGGGGCCCTTTCCCCCACCCGGTTTTCCCCCCCCTGACCTACGGGGAATCAAGCAGGCCCCTGTTTCCGGGAAAGTCCCAATCTAAACTCCTGAGTTGAAACAGGAAAAAAGCTCCCGGGGGGGGTTTGCAGCGGGGTCCTACGGCCCCAGCGGGGCCCGGCCCACATGCGGGCCCCAAAGGAGAGCATTTTGACCAGTGGACCCGGGGGTTTTTAAAGATAAACCACCTTCCAGCAGCTGAAGGGGGCTCTTTGGCCACGGAGCAGTTTTTGGGGAAAACGGCCCAGGGGGACCTCCAGAAAGAAATCTTTGGGGGACCGGAAACCTGAGGGGGCCCCCGCCCAGCAAACCTTGCGGTTGAGTATCCCAAAAAAATGGGGCACCGGGGGCCCAGGAACCCAAAACCCAGCGGGGAAAGGGGGGGGTTTTAAGACCCCCTGGGGGGCCAGTTGCCCTTTTCTCCTAAGCCCAGGGGGCCCCCACCCCAGGGCTTCCGTCTGTGGGGGGGAACCCGACTCTTTTCACCTTTGCAAACACCCAGGACATTTCAAAGCCGAATGTCCCCGGGCCCCCCAGAAGGGCCCGCCCCAAAGCCCCTTTTTTTTTCAAGGCCCCCCCAAAATGTTTTGGGTGTGGGGTGGGGGGGGGGGGAAAAGGCCCCCTTTGAAAAACTACCCCCGGTCCCCGGAAAGGCCGGTCCTTTGGGGCCAGGGGAAATTTTGGGACCCCGGGGCCCCAGGATGACTGTGGGTGTGGCCTGAGTGGTTTTCCCCAAAATGGAAAATGATACCGGGAAAAGGGACCTGCACTGTCTCCGGAATTGGGAGGGAGTTTTTTGAGGGCCTGCCAGTTGCCGGGGGTTTTATTTGGACTGGGGGCGCCGGGCAGGGAATGCGGGGAGGGTGGGGGGTTTTGCTGAAACTTTCCCGCTAGTATTTTTTGGGACAGGACTTGGGCGGTGGAAAAAGGCCCTTTTTGGGGCCCCCTAAAAGCCCAAAGGTCGGGCCCCCCCTTAAATGGGGATTGTCATTAAAACCATTTTAAATATGCGGCCAATTTTGTGAACATGCATATTGAGGGGGGAGTATGGGAGGGGTGATATGGTGTGTCCCTCTCCTTTTCCTTTTGGGAGAGGAGATAAGGTCAGCAGGTTGCAATAGGGCGCAGGATGTGTCCGCAACCCTTTGCTGGGATTTGTTTTTCCTTTGGGTGTGGCATCGGGAGGGGCCAACAGGGGGAAAAGACTGCTGTGGTGGGGGGGGTTTTTCAGGTGAGGCAGGTTCCCCCGGGGAAAGGCCACAGGGCAGGGTCCCCCCACAGCCAGGGCGGCCCGGGGGCGGGACAGCTACAGTGGGGGGGAGGGCAGGTGAGGGGGGGGCTCCCAGGAAAGGCCCAAGAAAGGGTTTCTCCCCAAAAACAGGATTTTTCAGAGGGCCGGGTTGGGCCCAAAGCAGACTGGCGACTTTTTAATAGACCCCGGGAGGGGGGAGGGAGCCCCCCCCGGGGTTTTTGAACCCCGGGAATCGTGGCCGCTGTCACGCGCAGGGGGAGGGGCAGGGCCGGAGGCCCCTCAGGGGCCCGACGGAAATTCCTCCCCATCGGACCAGGTAATTTGCCGGGGGAGGTGAGGGTCCGGGGAGATAGGCCCCGGGGGGAAGGGACAGTTAAAGGGGGGCAGGTTTCATCCATTTGGCCACGTCTGTCGAGGAATTTCAGGCAGCGTTAGCGGTACGACACCCTAAAAGCTCTAAAGGGAAAGAGGGGCACAGCCCCCCTTTGGGACTCGACACCACACGGGTGGTCGGGGCCCAAGGGGAAGGCTGTTCCCCATGGACGGGGCCGACCGGGTTCCCCGGGAGACGGGGCCCGGGGGACCGGGACGGTTGGTGGTACCCTATTTTCGGGGCGGAGTTTTTTGCGGGTTGCGCTAAAAGTTGGGTGGCTGGACACCTGGGGGAAAATCCCCAAGGGAAAAAGGAAAAGGGCTGGCCCAGCTTTCAAAGGGCCAAAGAGGGGGAAATGATGTGGCTCCCTTACGGCCGCTGGGTGCGACCCCGGGTAAAGAGGGGGGGGGAAGGGCGGGGCCGGGGCCCCCAAATGCCCATTTGGGTCCCTCTCCCTTATCATAGAGACCCTTTTTCAGGGGGTGGCTGTGGTTTTAAAATTGGTAACCGTGTCCTTTCCCCAGCAGCATCGGGGAAAAACGCTTGTACGAACTGTATTTGACTACCCCAAATCCTTTAAACCGGGAAAAGGGGTTTGCCTTGTCGCCCATTGGGGCCCGAAAAAGGTGGCCACCCCCCTTTTTTTTTTTTTGGAGATTTTCTCTGGGAGGGGCTTTCCCCAAAGGAAAAGCTCACGGGCCCCGGGGGGGCCCAGTTCTTTGTCGCATTTTAAAGGGAAAGTCCTTTTTGAAAAGCTGAACAGGTGCAAAATCGGGTTGGCCACCCCGGTACCCCCACAGACTAAGGGCAGGGTTGGGTGAAGGGTTTCAATGGCACCCCTAAGCGGGATGTTTAAAAGGAATGTTGGTCGACCCCCAGGGGGGGTGCGAGGGGAAAGCGGGTCCCTCCCACCCCTACTATTGCATACCGGGAATTTCCCACGGGGCCTTTTGGGGTTTTTTCGCTCCCTTCAAAGCTCCTGTATGGGCAAAAACATTTTTGGGGGCGGGGGGGCCCCGGGGCTTGGGAAGGGAATTCCTGGGAAGGGACTTAGAAAACCCCGGGAAAGGTGAGGGTTTTAAATTGAGTATGTTTTTGGCGTTTTCCTTGAAAAAAAATGGGGTTTGACCAGTTTTGTGCATGAGAATATCCCGACGGGCCAGGCCCGACCAGAAGCATTGTACGCCAGAACGCTTGTGAGGGGAAAAATACCAGGTGGGTTTTTTTCAAAAAAAGTGTTGGTACGGGTTTCCCGAAACCACAGGGACAAGCTTCGGGGCAGGGGGAAGGGCCCCAATGTCGTGCACCAGCAAATTTCAACGCAGTCAGGGTACCGGGTTTCACCCTGGACCAGGGCCCGGGGGGAAGGCGGAAGGCCTTTCCCCACGTGAAAAAGATGAAGGCAAAATCATGGCGGGAGGGCTTTGGTGGCCCCTTCCGTGGGGAAACCTCCCGGAAAGTAGGTTTGAGACAGAGAATTTTTTGGACATGCTTCCCCCGGTCAGGGCAGGGGGGGAATCCATAGGGAAATGGGGGGGAGATTTGTGGCCCAAGTTTTTGGGGGGGCCCAACTGGCCCCAGTTTGTTGCAACTCCCCGACCCCTTCCGGGAAATTGTTCACTAACGTCCCTGGAAGGACGGCGGGTCAGCCGTCCATAAGTGGACCCCGGGGGGGATCACCCCCCCAATCCGGGCGTTCAGCATATGGGGATCCCCCCCAAAAAGTGAAGCAGCACATACGTGAGGAGTTTTTGACAAAGATGCTGAAGCTGGGGGTCATCCAGGCATTTCCAACGGGTGCCGGGGCCCTCGCCTGTGGGTCCTTTTCCCCAAAAGGGGAAACCGGGCCTTTCCCGGGGTTCTGCTTTGGGACTACGGGGCTCCAAGCTTAAACCAACGGGTCCCCGGAATGGGTTTCCCAATGCCACGCATCGATGAACCTATCAACCCCAGTTGGCGGGGGGCCATGTACCGGGACCTTCGGGAAATTCTGACCCGGGGGGGGGGGGTTATTGGGGCCGGGAAAGTAATTTTCCCCTGCCCCGTAAACCCAAGGGTGGAACACTTCCCTTTATCCCCTTCCGGGCCCCCCCGATCCCCGGAGTCCACTGTCATCCCGTTCGGAAATGAAAAAATTTCCCCCCTCCCACTTTTCACCCAGATGGTCAACACGTGCTCAAGGGACGGGAAAGGGTACGGGGGCCGGTACCTGGATGACAAAACCCGGGTTTTCGTCCCCCCTGGGAGGATCCCCAGCCCCGGGGCGAAAGGGGCTTGGACGTATCGGGCCGGGCAGACTTTAACCCTTTAACCCGGGAAAAAGTGCCGTGGGAATGAGTGGGGTTTCCCATACCTGGGGCCCCGGGTAGGGGGGGGGGCCCTTTTTGAAGCCGGGACCCCGGGGGGAAAAAAAGGGGTTGGGAATGCCATCGCATCCTGGCCCACCCCAGGCCCAAAAGAAGCAGGGGGATGCCCTTTTCTTGGGCACCCGGCTGGGTACAAATGGGGAGGGTTTTTTTCCCAAACATATGCATCCTGGAAAAAGGGCCCCTGACGCCCCCTCACCGGGAAGGGGGTTGCCCTCCGCAGTCGTTTTGGCCCAAAAACGACTGGGGAGACGGCCCTTTTCCAAGCCCTAAAAGGCCCGCCCTTGTTTTCCAGCTCCCCAGAAAACTACAAGCCGATATTCACCGGGCCCCATTTTTTATGGGAAAAACCCGGGATGCCAGGGGGATTTTTGGCCTGGGTTTGCGGTGCTCAGAAAAGGTGGACCCAAAACCCGGGGACAGGAACATCTCGTTATGTACCTGTGGCGGAAGCTTCGCCGAGGGAAGGGGCCTTTTCCCAACCATGGAAAAAATCCCTGGCGTTAGTGGGGGCCCCTGCAGGGGCTGAAAACCCTTTCTATACGGGCTTCATTTCATTGTGGAGACCGCCCAAAAACCCCTCTGAGCTGGCTACACACGACCCTTTTCTAAACCAAGGGGAGGTTGCTACGCTGGGCCTTGGTTCCAACAGTACAACTTGCCATTCGCCCCCCGGGAAAGGGGCCGAAAACCCGGCAACGCCGGGGGGCTGTCCCGACAGGGAGAAGGGGGGGGTTTGGGCGTGTGGGTTGAAGCCCCGAGCAGGTGCTCCCCCTAGCCCCCTCCAAAGGGGGGGGTTTGTTGGGGGGAAAATTTCCCACTCCAAAATATGATTTTAAACCCCCCATTCCATCTAGTCAGATACAGATGGCCCCGGCCTCCCGGGGAAAAGGGTCCTTTTAACACGTTAATTAGCCCGCCATGACCCTTGAAAAATGTCCCCTTTGGATACATGGGACACCTAAAAAAGAACCCTCACTTCCTTTAAATTTAAGCACTAAAAAATTGCGCCTAAATGCCAAGTTCAAAGGCTTGAATAAAAACTGACCCTACCAAAACCGTCTCGATTTTTTCTTATCGATTTATAGGCGACCCGCTCATAATGGTCCATGGCGAGTTCTTATTGCAAAAACATGGAACCCCAACACACACGACAGCCCCCATTTCCGGTTTTTCTGAGGCGCGGGGGACCGAGTATCCAGAACCGGCCCTAGGAAAGGCCAAAAAGATAGGCGTTTTTGATACCCCCGGGCGTCTTTGTACGCCCAGCCGGTTCTGATGGTGCTAGGTTTCTTTTTCTGTCCCAAATTTCCCCTCCCGAATTATGGTCCATTTTTTTTGTTTGTATCAAAAAACTGCATGCCCTGAGGGGGGGGAGTTCTTCGACCTTTCCCAAAGGGGTGTGTGGGGGTGTGAAAGGGGGTGAATTGTGGGCTGTCCCTCACAGATATAAGCAGGAGCCCGTGTGGGGTCTGCCGTTGATCCCCGGAGGGGGGGTTACCTAGGAGCATTTTTCCCGGGGGTCCCCACAAGAGGGCCCGGCCCCATAAGCCCCCCCCTTTTGAGCCGAACCAAGCCAACCAGAAGGGTAAATTTACCCATTTTAACGCCTTTTTTCGAACCCCCTGCTTTATGTGACCCCTGCTTTTTACCTATATAATTTTTATCCTTTTGTATATATTTGTCTAGTGTGCCCCCCAAAGGGTAAAATTAAAAACTATAAAAATTTAATCTGGTTTGTCTGTCTTGATCATCGGCCCCACACGCCCAGTACTTTGGTCTAATTTTTTAGCTACCCCAAAGGGGTTGGGGTTCCCGGCCTGTTTTTAAGTCGGTAACGGGGCCGGTTTTTAAATAAAAAAGGGGGAGAACTGGGGGCAGCCATTTTAGGGTTCTGGACGAGGAAAGTGTTCTCTCGTCCTCCCTTTTCTCCCCGGGGCCCCGGGTGGCAGGGGGTGAAAAAGTGGAAAAACCCTATTGGTGACCTTTTGGTTTCACCCCCTAGGGGGGCCCCTGCAACGTCGAGAAAAAACCCCAAGGGCAGGCCGTCTCCCTCCGGGGGCCCGGGGGACTAGGCTGTGTTCGTCACAAAAATAAAGGGCATAAAAAGAAATATTGAATTTAAATTTTTTTTTTTTTTAAACCCCCAAAATTTTTGTTCTGTTATATTTTCACATCGGTACAACTTCTGTAGTCTTATCATTTGATTTCAGCCATGTACAGTTTTATTCCAGATTGCATTAGAAAACCCATAAGTGCGTCGCTCGCTCTCCCATTGGTCCAAATAACCGCGCCTCTTTTAAGTTAGCCAATCACAAACAGAGCTCGCTCTGAATTTCTTTTCCCCATAGAACTCTATGAGAAAGTAGCTCGCACTCTGATTGGCCGGGATAACCAAGCCCCCGCTAGCTCAACCAATCAGCTCTTTTCTGCATTTTTACTGTATTTTGAACTGTCCCGCCTTTGAATATGATTGTTCAATATTTCTCCATAGGTTATAATGGGTCCATGTCGCTCCTATTCTGATTGGTGAGTACTCCTCCATAGGTTAGAATGGGCCACTGTCGCTCCTATTCTGATTGACTGGTTTATGCCGACCAATGAGAAGAGCTTAAACAATTTGAATTACTGTATTTCCCGGCAATTCTCTATAACCCAATTCCCGATGTAGCGCCTGTCTCGGCGACAAATGCGTTGTTCGGGATTTAATTGATTTATGTTTATAGAAGGTTTCAGCTCTTTTTCAGATAATATTTTACACTTAATAAAAATGATTTTTTTAATCATACTCCATGCCGCACGGCGCTGAGAGCTGAGATTGCATTGCGCCGATCTCTCCATAGACTACAATGGGACAAGTAGCTTGCGCTCTGATTGGCTGGGATAGCCAAGCCCCCGCTAGTTCAACCAATCAGCTCTTTTCTGTATTTTTACTGTATTTTGAACTGTCCCGCCTTTGATTTTGATTGGTCTATATTTCTCCATAGGTTAGAATGGGTCCCTGTCGCTCCTATTCTGATTGGCCGAGATAGCCAAGCCCCCGCTAGCTCAACCAATCAGCTCTTTTCTGTATTTTTACTGTATTTTGAACTGTCCCGCCTTTGATTTTGATTGGTCAATAGTTCTCCATAGGTTTTAATGGTTCACTGTCACTCCTATTCTGATTGGCTGGTTTATGCCGACCAATGAGAATAGCTTTCAGAATTTGAATTACTGTATTTCCCGGCAATTTCCAATATCATAATTCCTGATGTTGCGCCATCCTAGATTTTTGGAAAGTGATTTTTTTTTTATTATTATTATTTTTTATTTTTGAGGTTTGAGCTCTTTTTCTGAGAATGTTTTACGCCTTTATAAAGGCGATTTTTTTGGAATCATACTCCATGCCGCACGGAGCTGAGCACCGAGATTTCTGTTGCAATCATCTAGGTCTGCCTGTCGGAGCTGCCGAGCGCTGCAATGCGCCGCACTTTGCCGACTCGCGATCGTACATGCCTCGGAGTTTTCGAGCGCCCCGCGTCCCGCCCCGGAATGCCTAAACCGCGCCCACACCGCGGCCATTGCCCGCCCCTCCATGCCAGGCGCAGCCGTAAGTGGCGTACGCTGCGCCTAACATCGCATCCCTGCGTCCGACAGCGGATTCGGGCCGGTGAGGCGCAGGATATGCCAGAAATCAGGCGAAAAGCCCATTCATACATATTGCCCCACATTTTTCTATGAAATATCTATGAAAAGTGGCCTTACTGAAGAACTCTAACACCAAATCAACAGTGTTCTTGCTTCAATCCTTATACTTTGCAATTGGCAACTAGGATTAGAAATATAATTTTTTCTATAGAATATCTATGAAATGTGGTCTTATGGAAGAACTTTAACACCAAATCAACAGTGTTCTTGCTTCAATCTTTATACTTTGAAACTGGCAACTAGGATTAGAAATAGAAGTTTTTCTATAGAATATCTGTTAAATGGGGTGTTATGGAAGAACGGTGTGTTGTTCACCGGCTGTACCCCCAAAACTACAGCAATGAAATTGTGGGCACGGAATGAAATTTTCTGCAAGAAGCCAGTATATCACAGCGATTTCTTTGAGAGATTTCCGTAACAGTGGCTTATGTATAAGCTGCTCCCCACCCCCAAACTGCAGCAAGGAAGTTTAGAGCAATGCAGAGATGCAGTCAGCAGCAATATCAAAATCTCTGACTACTACTGTCTAGGATTTCTTGTTGTACCTCAACCCTAACTAATCTATCTAGCAGCTTCTCCTTTGTGAAATCACTGGGAACTGGTGTCTGCCTGCTTTGAAAAAAGAGCAATGTGTTCAGTTCAGTCTGTAATAGTAACGGCGTTCAGCAGGAAATACAGTGACATAGATAAAACAGGGTCAAGTGATTTTAGCAGCCAATGAGATTCCTATGCCCCCCACTGGTGACATTCTTGACCCCCCTCTGTGCTCTGCACGGATTGGCTGGCCGCCAAAAGTACAGAAAGCAGCGAAATTGGTGCAATCTGAATTATCTATCTCGATTTATGATCCGATTTTAATTTAAAAAAATGGGATGGAATCGAGATCGACTCGATTTCAACTTATCTTTATTAAATCGCTCATCTCTAGTCATGATAAACTAGCTGTCACAAAGCGCTCCACGGTCTTGACTGTGAGCGTGTTCTGTTGTGTTCCCTTACCGCTTGTGGCAGGTAGTAGCTCATTCACCTGCTCACAATCGTACCTAGCAGAATAGCTCAGTGCTGCACATGCTCCAGTCCACTGGGGCACGCGCTTGCTGGTTCTTTTGCTTTTAAAAAGCCAGTGCATGCCACTCAACTTTCTAGGAACCGACAGCCAGTTATCTGAAACCTCTAAAAGGCACCTCTCCCTCCCTGCCCTGCCAGTTGTTGGTGCATTCTCCATATCTTCTATGCCTTTTTACGCCATCCCTTATTGATTATCCAATTTTGACACGTGGCTCTTCTCTCTCTGACTTCTCCTATGCCTGCCACGTAACCTTAAATTGTGCTAGAATGTCGCCTGAACTGACCATTTTCCTTTGGATATTCCGTGGTACCTCATTGCTACCTTGGCTGTTACCACGACCAGCCATGTCAGGGAATATACCAATGTGTGCTGTGATAGGAAACATAACTATTGCAATAAGCTTTTGTTTTTGTCCTACTATGACAGCATTTTTTATGCTCCTAGGTGTGTCTGTCCTGGACAGCCAGATAAAGATGACTGGAGTTGTCAGACTCAGGTGCATAATAATAGAGTATGGTTTCATAGGTGGTTGTGAAATCATGACAAGATAACTCCAAAGGTAGTAAAGAAAGGTAGCACTTCAGAATAGAATGACCCTAGATTATCTGCTAGCTATAGAAAATGGAACTTGTATTTTCATTGGTGAAGAGAAGAGTGTTGCACCTGGATAGAAGATTCACACAACCCCATAGAGGCACACATGAATAAAGTAAAAGAATTACAGGAAAAAAACTAGAGACAAATCAAAGGAGTGATGGAATCCTTTTTGATGGATGGGTTCTATTGGAGTATGTTTTAATAACATGCATTTCAGACCTTTAAAAACCCAAAGTGATAGTAGAAGTGATAGGATTGGTTATAATACTTTTGATTACTTGGAAATTATTAATACTTTGTTTTTTTCGTTGCAGTAAAGGGATAGACATCCCCGATCCCTAAGAAGAATCACAACAGCCTCAGAGATGACCGTCTGCTAGTCTTGCTCAACTATCTGCCTCCCCCGTCGACTTCCGGTGATTCTGGGAACCATGTGGAAGATCATCCCTGATAAAGGGTCCCACAGTTGCGCTTGAGCAGTTTTGGGGGACCGCTTGTGATTTCCAGTAAGAAACAGAAGAAACCTGTGATCAATGTACATGGAGTCTATAGGCTTTGTGTCTTGCAAGTCCATAGACAGGGACCTGTGCTTAGGTCTATCTCTGGATGCTCCAATTAATAAGAATGTGTGACAAATAAATGAACAAATCAAAAATATGTGTTATGATAAAATTCTAAAAAGGGTGAGAATGTTAAAGAAATTAATAAAACCATATAGATTGCTGTGTTTTGATGTGAAATAGATACTTAGGGCAACATGAAAGATTTATGGTGCTCAGACGCCAATTTTGAAGCGCATTATAATAGTGTAAAATGTGCCTGAATTTATGAACCCGGGCTAGTGCGGGTCATAAATCAGGCACATTCTAGTGCATTCTAGGGCGGAGTGAGGGCGGTCCCACTTGATGCTCAGTGCATCTGCACCGCGCATGTGTTGTTACTAAGGACGCATCTCCCCGCTGCGGTCAGACTCGGGTCGCACATCTAACGTCACGGTAGCACGCGCTCTCGCGCTTTAAATACCGTTCATTCTGGCCCTGAGCGTCTCTTACTGAAGACACAGCCGATGCTGTGAATCCCGCATTCGGGTTTAGAAACACATTTACCTATGGGATGCGGTAAGCCTTGTACAGGGAATGTATATTTGAGCCATTTTAATGCGGGTATTGCCTCTATGTTTATCTTTGGAATAATATTTAGTCCCGCTTTCTGTTTTGTTTTATAGCTCATTCCTTGTTTTCTTATGCCTTGGTCTTCATCAAATCAAGGTATTGTAGTATATATATATATATATATATATATATATATATATATATATATATATATACTTATTATTGGCGCATCCTGTAAGTTTACACCTCTATATATCTGTAGGGGGTAAGTGTTTTTTCTACCACACCTTTTTTGGGGAATTTATTACCATTTATGACATACCCATGGTCTGTTAATCTCTTTCCTTAATCTGTCCCCTGATGTGATCGGAAATTGTATAATAAATAAGGGGCCGATTGAAACGTGTTGCATGCTGGGACGGGACCATAGGGACTAGTAGGGACCTGTAAGGGTCATCAGGGCGATTTTCCTGTAATATTCCTAGGTTAGGGAAGAGTGTGACCAAATCGGGCCTTATAGGGTCAAGTCAGTGGTCCCATACCATTGCGTTTGGTATGGTCTTTTTTCTGTGGTGTTTTGTCTCAATTGATGTTTTTTTGCGAGATTTTTGCCTGATTTATTTTGTATTTTAACTGTATTTGTAGTAAAAGTAAAAGACTATTATTCTTTTTGTGTGAATTGTTTTTTGGTCAGGAGACTATTCTAGTGAGCCATCACGTTATAGGTAGTTGGTTCTTTTTCTGTGTATAGTTAGCACATTCTAATGCAGAAACGACACTTCTGGCTCAGGTAAATCACTTGTAAAGTGGTGTACCTGGTCCGGCAGTAATGCGCCTAGATTTACCGAACTGAAGCTCTTAATCTGGAACTTCATACGGTGCTAGGGTGCCCCGCCTCCCGCACGGCCCCCGAAATCAGGTACATTACAAAGTGCTGCAGGCGGTCTGTAATACGCCTGATATTGGCGTGCGAGTTTGAAAGATATAGCGAACAGGGCGCTAGATCTCGGGCTGAAAAGACGCCAGACTTGTGGTGCAGCCCCGTTCATCCATGTCACCCATAGTGATGAAAAAATAGATGTTGCTGTTTTCTGCTTTACTTACAAAAAGAGACTGTTCTGCAAAACAAGTTGCACTCATCTTACCACTGCAAAACTGGACTTGCTGCGTGATGGCACCCACACATATAGACAACATAATGGACATGAACATTTTTGTTTTTATTCAGCTCATATTTTGAAATTCAGTATTGGACAAAACCTGTCACGATGGGCAATTTTACACAATAAGAAGATTGTGTTGTTATCTACTTGTAGAGCTCTCTCTTAATTGCATGGAAGTGAAAATCTTAATTGTTACTTTTTTGTAATTTTGCTAGAATTAATAATAATAATTCTGTGGAATTTGGACCAGCTGTTTCACTTTGCCTTTTGCTACGACAGTAACTATTGAATGTTCAGTTTAATGCAATTTTTTGGGACCATTGACTGTAACCAAACTTCAAATTTGTCCAGATCGTCTATAGTATAAATGTTATGCCAGGGGCGTAATTATAGTTCATAGGGCCCCTATAACAAATTAAAATGTGGGCCAGCACATAATTGCAGCAACTAGAAACAGCAACAGTATCACCACTGAAAAGTATAAACAATGGCCAAATATATCAGGGAAACAACATAGGAGTTCTATTGAGCATAAAGCCACAAACTAATTTTTTTTTTTTAAATGTATGTGATGGATTGGACCTGAGTGTGGCCCCTGAACTCTTTGGCCCCATAGCAGTTGCTATGGCTGTTATGGCTTGAGTGACATCCAGGCGCTACACCTACATAGAAGAGATGGTGGATCACAGATGTCTTTGTTAGGGTAAGCTTGCCTTCCTGCAGGAAGTGTAATTCCTGCAGCGTTTGTGCGCCCATTTGAATTTCTGTGGCTTTTTGTGTCATTGACCTGTGTGGCAAAAATTTCAATTGGTCTGTGTACCACAAATTTGGGCAAATGCCAGTTACATCTGTACATGTGCATATTGGCACATGCCGCACGTCAGAGGCAAGTACTCAATCCTGAGAAGTGGAACACTGCGGTTTGACTGTACAAAAGAAAGTCTACAAAAAGTTACTGGAAAGTTTATGTTTGGGCACAACAACACATCCATATTATCTGTCATTAACTAACAATGTCCACTATTGTCAATCCAGTGTTTCAGCCAAAAAACACATTAATTGTACTTTGATGGGTGGACCACATGGCGAAGCTCAGGGTTAAAGGATGATAGGTGTGATTTTTTCACACCTTTTGGGGTAATCATTTAACATTTCTATATACTTTGCCCTGATGGAAGAATAGCATTGTTTACATTATTTCCATTTCTTGCTTGTAGTTATCATTGTGATACTACAGCAGCTGGCTGATTAAACAAAATAGACTGCTCTATGAGTAATTCAACATTAATGGAGATCACAGGTGCTTAATAACTACAATAGAAACAATACCCAAACAAAAATTATGAAAAATGCTGGCACTGCCTTTATTTGACACATTGAAATTAAGCAAACATGTATACAGATACAGGCAGTCCCTGACTTATGTCATTCCAAGTTAAGTCTGTCTCCTAGTTATGAATGGGGACTTATGTGACGTGGCTCATTGTGCTGATGTCATGCCCCATAAAATCAGAATGGTGCAAGTTGTAGCACCAGCGGAATCACTCATCAATGTTCCCACCGATGTTCCAATCAACTGTCGGGTCACATCAGCGCAGCTCGGGGCCTCACAACCTCACCTCACAGTAGACACATACACAGGAAGTTCAAAGTCAAGCACACTTGGCCAAGCAGCAGCTGATCAGATGGTCAGATGGAATCGGCTGGAGGACACACTGTGCCAGAGAAAGGACATGCAGCGGTGCCCATAGGGGCTCTCCTCCTCCCCTTCTAGTAATAGTATGCACTGGAACATGCTCACACCTGTAGTCCCATGTCCCACAGCAGCTAGTAGCTGTGGAACTACAAGTGCCAGCATCTCACCGCAGCACATGTTAAACACGTACTAATCAGCATACATGAAATTAGTACATGTGTGATGTGAAATGCTGGCATTTGTAGCTGTGGAACTTTAACCTACTGGTGGACATGAAGATCTACCTACAGACTGGGGAGCTCTATAACCTACTGGAGGACATACATACCTACCTACAGACTGGGGAGCTCTATAACCTACTGGAGGACATACATACCTACCTACAGACTGGGGAGCTCTATAACCTACTGGGGTTATCTATACCTACCTACAGACTAGGGAGCACTATAGCCTACCGACTGGGGAGCCTTATACCATGCTGGGAAACCTATAGACCTACCTACACACTTAGGATCCCTATAACCTACTGGGAAACATATATTCTTACATATATATATATATATATATATACACACACACAGTTGAAACTAAAAGTTTACATACATTATATAAAAAGACACATATGCATGTTTTACTTACTGTCTGAGAGGAAATCAGAATAAACATTACCCATTTTAGCTCAATTAGAATTTCAAAAATTATTTAAATTTGCCAAATGCCAGAATATTTTTTTAAGACATTTTTATTACTTTCTGCAAAGTCAAAAGTTTACATACATTTTATTAGTATTTGGTAGTATTGACCTTAAATGGTATCCAAATGTTTTGGATATCCTTCCACAATCTTTTTACAATAGTAGGTACGAATTTTGGCCCATTCCTCCTGACAGAACTGGTGTAACTGAGCCATGTTTGTAGGTTACTTTGCTCGCACCTGCCTTTTCAGCTTTCCCCATACATTTTCAATAGGACTGAGATCAGGGCTTTGTGATGGCCACTCCAAAACATTGACTTGGTTATCCTTAAGGCACTTTGTAACCAGTTCGGCAGTATGCTTCGGGTCATTGTCCATTTGGAAAACCCATTTCCAATCAAGTTTTAACTTCTTGACTGATGTCTTGAGATGTTGCTTCAGTATTGCCACATAACCTTCTTTCTTCATGATGCCATCTATTTTGTGAAGTGCCCTAGTCCCTTCTGCAGCAAAACAACCCCACAACATGATGCTGCCACCCCCATGTTTCACAGTTGGGATGGTGTTCTTAAAGGGGTTGTCTCACTACATTGATTCATCTTTCCTCAGTCGTGTTTTGTCAATTTCATTTTTGAATACCGGCTTCTACTGACCTGCAGCGATGAGCTGCTGAGGACACCAGGTCTGTAGCTATAGCGACCAGAGTTGGCAGCCTATCAGGTGAGATCGAACAGGTCTGTAGCTATAGCGACCGGAGGAGCTGATGCAGCCCATACACGAGGGGATATTAAGGAATAGGCAGGACATTGTTAATGGCCACATATTGCAGAGTGACTTGTTTTTGCAAGATCTTTAACATAAAAAGCAGTCTTTGTAGTGAGACAACCCCTTTAAGGCTTCGAAGCATATCCCTTCTTCCTCTAAACATAATGATGATCATTATGGCCAAACAGTTCAATTTCAGTTTTGTCAAACCATAGGACATGTCTCCAAAAATTTAAATCTTTGTTCCTGTGTGCATTTGCAAACATTAATCTGGCTTTTATTTGTTTCTCTTGGAGTAATGGCTTCTTCCCACTAGCATCTTCATAAGGGTGTTTGCTTTTGTTCTTGGGGTTATATGCACATGTCAGACCAAAGCACGCTCATCTCTAAGACACGGAACCCACCTCCATCCTGAGCGGTATGATGGCTGGACATTCCCATCTTGTTTGTACTTGCGTATGATGGTTTGTACAGATGAACGAAGCACCTTCAGTTACCTGGAAATTGCACCCAAGTATGATCCAGACTTGTGCAAGTCCTAATATCTTCACTGGTTTCTTCAGACTTTCCCATGACGTTACACACAGAAGCGTGTGTTCCTGGTGTGCATAAAAAAAAATCCACAGGTGTGTCGCTTATTAACACAGATGTTGCCAAGAAACTTCAAAAAACATGACATCATCATATAGGCTGTCACAAATTGTTTAAAGGCATAGTAATCGGAGTGTAAGTACATTTTTGACTTTGCAGAGAGTAATAAAAATTATTACTCATTATTCTGGCATTTAGCAAATATAAATTATTTTGGTAATTCTAATTGGGTTTATCCTGAATACTCAACCAACAAATTACTGGGGGGGTGGGGGCAGGGTTTACACAACTACCAATTTACTGGGGAGCCAGTGTAGCTACCAACCTAGCCGGAAGGTGGAGGGGGACCTATCTACCTACCTACATACTGGGGACTAATGTACCTAACAACCATCTAGGAGACCTATATACCCAACTGTATACCTGGGGTTTACACAACTACCAATTTACTGGGGAACCAGTGTAGCTACCAACCTAGCCGGAAGGTGGAGGGGGACCTATCTACCTACCTACATACTGTGGACTAATGTACCTAACAACCATCTAGGGGACCTATATACCTAACTGTATACCTGGGGTTTACACAACTACCAATTTACTGGGGAACCAGAGTAGCTACCAACCTAGCCAGAAGGTGGAGGGTAACCTATCTACCTACCTACATACTGGGGACTAATGTAACTAACAACCATCTAGGGGACCTATATACCTAACTGTATACCTGGGGTTTACACAACTACCAATTTACTGGGGAACCAGTGTAGCTACCAACCTAGCTGGAAGGTGGACTGGGACCTATCTACCTACCTACATACTGGGGTCTAATGTACCTAACAACCATCTAGGGGACCTATATACCTAACTGTATACCTGTATACCTACCTATCAAAGTGACCTGTTTATCAACCTACTTAGGGGTCCTATATATCTTCCTAACTACTGAAAGTGACTGTATAACTACCTGTAGGGGCCCATGTGTATCTACCTTCTTACATACTATATCTACATCTCCTCAATGGAGGACTATATAAACTATCTACAGGGGGCCAAACATACCTGTTTATGTATTGAGGAAGGCTATCTACCAAGGGTACCTATATACCCACATATCTACTAATAGGACTTATATACAGTACCTACCTACCAAGGGACTATATAGCGTACTACCTAATGAGGAGATCTATATACCTACTTACCTCTTAGGAGGGTCTATATACCTCCCTAGCTATATTTTAACAATGGGTGACTCCCCATCATAGGAAAGCGGGTTGCTGTGGGGAAGGGGCATCACCATGCTTTCCTGTTTAAATCCCCATTAGGTAGGAAGGTATATAAACCCAGCCCAGTAGGTACAGGTGCTCGAAAAGTGAGGATTCTAAAATGTTTATGTGATTTATCCTGCAGAGATGAGTTATGGCTGGTAGAAGTCATTATGGCGGTCTGAGCCAGATGGAGAAATAAAAGAAAAGGACTCTGAGCAGAGAAGAAGTCAGCTGTGAGTCACTTTATTTAACTGCACTGTAATCACTTATGTTTGCAGAGCCTGTGTACAACTGGTATCTGCAATTATATGGTCACTGTATGGCGGAAATATATGTCTGCAGAGCAAAGGCATAAGTTGAAGCTCCTGGACCCCAATGCAGAAAGTGAAATTGGGTCCCCCAGCTAGTATGTGTTATTTATAATTAGAGATGGGCGAATTTCTCAAAAAATTTGATTCGGTGACTTTGCCGAATTTTCCGACAAAATTCGTTTCGGTCCAAATTGCTTCGGGACGATTCGCGTTAAAAAACAGCTATTTCCAGGCTGCACAAGGCCTGCAGGGTACTGTAAAACATTGTGCCATGCTTAAATATGGTTTGGTCTTCATACAATGTTGTGTTTTAGTATGACACGCATATGACTGCCGCCACTCTTAGAATCACTACACTATAAAATTCCCTGGGCACTTAAGAGGGCAAAACTGACCAAAAAACTCAAGCGGGAATGTAGCCTGATAAAATCATGGCCGCGCCAGCTGGAAAAAAACAAGCTGAGGGCTACGATCCTACCATAGCATCAAAGAACACAGTATTAGGTTACCGGAGCCACCACAGATCGCAGCACAGTAAGGGGACGTCACAGCAGGAGTCACCATGTGAGGCCACAGCATCCGGTGCCATCTACCGGCTATGTGTTGACCACACACTAGTCATTCAAATTCAAAAAACAGTGGCACATCATGGACTAAAGAAACTATCAAAAAGGACATAGGAACTTTGGAAAAAGCATTACTGCTAACTAGGATATATGGAAAAAAAAGAGGTTCTTTGTTCACACTTCTGGCCAGAACTGCTTAAGCCACTGTTTTTTGAATTTGAATGACTATATGTATTGTTGCCACACCAGTGTGCATTTGTGCTTTTTTTAAACAAAGTTTTTTCATGTGCAAAACCAAACGTTTTTTTTTTGACCACACACTAGGTCATACATTTTCTCCCAGATGACATCTGACAACCCCAGCCAAGAGACGGTGGGTTTGTCACACACAACCTCTTGTTGGCATGGCCCGGGAGCAGGTGAGAGGCTCTCATCTGTCCTTAACCCACCTCTGTCCTGTTCACTTCCCACAGCCAGAGAACTACTATGTGCTGTCGCCTCTGCACCACTATACAGCGAGGACCAACTATTTGAGGACAGTGGGCAGCAAAGAGGTGGGGAAGACATCCGCTGATTCTTGCAGAAGCGGGCAAATAGTGAGGAGGAGAGTTGCAATGGGGGGTTATGTTGCGAGCGGTCAGGCTTTGTACAGCGACACCATTGAGGAGGACGGTGGTGACAGGCAAACACTAATCGATGTAGCCGATCGCACATGGGAGCTGGGAGAAGCAGGCGAGGCTGGGACAAGTTATTCTGGTGCCTTAGTTAAACAAGGCATAAAGTGCCCCCCAAACGGAAAATTCAGTCCACTCCATGCCTCCTTGTGCCCCCTTTTCTCCCTGGGATGAAGTGGGCCCTACCCTCGACTACCCATTGTCCTGGCCCTGGAAGCATTCCGTTATCTCTGCACTAAGTTTTAGGAGACGGGAGGAGAAGAAGGAGGCTTTGGACGCCACACAATCTGGGATCTTGGAAAGTAGAGAGTTAATGTCTGGGCCGGAGATGTAAAGTTGGGTGTCATCAGCATATTGATGGTTTTGAAAGCCATCTAATGCTATCAGCTGACCCAGACCAAGGGTTCATCATTATCATAGGGAGAAAAGTAGCGGCACAGGGACTCACCGGGTCAGTAGCGGTAACAGTCAGCCAGTGCAGCGCTTTGGTGGTAAAATCACCTATTCAGCGGTGTGCCAGTTTTTTGCTAAGACACCAGAGGAGGTTAATATGGCTATATGTCGAATCTGTGGCCAGAAAGTAAAGCGTGACCAGGGACCTAACGTTGGTACCACGGCCCTGCATCAACATCATGCAGTGTCACCATGCAAGTTTCAGATGTGATGGTCCATCCTGTCTTCACCACCTCTGCCGAAGACAACTCCCTGTCTATTACATCATCTACCGGTCCAGATACTCCTGCTCCTCGGCACTCATGGTGCCAGCAGTCGTTCTCCTAGACGATTGCCAAGAGACAGCGGTATGCGTCTAGCCATCCCTAAGTGCAGAAGCTGACCGTGCTCCTGTCCAAGTTGGTGGTACTGCAGTCCCTCCCTTTTCAAGTGGTGGACTCTGCACCATTCAAAGAAACTGGCCAGGAAACTTGGCATTAACTTCAGCCATTGTAACCACACGGGTAGTGGCTCTTCTGGACCTTCAAGCGCCACGCCAGGGAGCGGGGTCTAAGTAGGTCCCGGTTTTTACCAGAGCCTGCCGCAAGGCAGGATGGACTTTCTGCGGCGGGAGTCCTACCAGGTCGCTACGCCTGGCGCGACTAGCTTGCGGTGGCAGCCGAGGCGCAGTGAGGTACCAAATCGTAAGACGAAACTCGTAGTCAAAGGTCAGGCCAACAGGACAGGGCAGGCGGCGGAGATTCGAGGTCAGGTAACATAGCAGAAAGGTCAGGTACACTGGCAGACAGGAACTGATGAACAGGTGGAAATTGATGAACAGGAATAAATATATTTACAAGGGGAAATTGATGAACAGCAATACATATATTAACAGGTGGAAATTGATGAACAAAAATAAATATATTAACAGGAAGAAATTATTGAACAGAGAAAGGCCATTAACGATTTTTGATGATCCAAGTGGACAGAATGATTCCCTTGGGCGAACGAAGTCACACACGGGAGGAAATGCTCAATCAGGTTGTTTAAGTCTTACACCCATCTGCAAGACATTCTAAAAAGTGCCAGGAAACTTTGCATGCACTTCAGCCGTTCTTACACCACCAATCACACCCTCCTTAAGCTGCAGCGGCACACCGGCCTCCCCCAACATAGGCTGATATGTGACATTTCCAAACGGTGGAATTCCAGCCTCCATATGTTGGAATGACTCTATGAACAGAGAAAGGCTGTTAATGGTTTATTGATGATCCAAGCGGACAGGAGTATACCCCTGTGTAATTTTAATGGCAGATCATACATGACACCTGCCGTTTGCTCAGGCCCTTTCATGCGGACATGCGTTATTTGGCAGTCGCCAAGACTACGGGAAGAATAACGTCATTCCACTGCTTCATGTTGTCACGGACAGCGGTAGTGGATACACTGGACCACCGCAAGCGATGCCAATAGCCACGCCAGGGAGCAGGATCTAAGTAGGTCACGGTTTTCACCAGAGCCCGCCGCAAAGCGGGATGGACGTGCTGCGACGGGAGTCTACCAGGTCGCTACCCCTGACGTGACTTGCTTGCAGTGACAGCTAAGGTATAGCGTGGTACAGAATCATCAGGCAGGCTCGTAGTCAAAGGTCAGACCAACAGGTCTGGTCAGGGCAGGCGGCGGAGATTCGAGGTCAGGTAAAGTAGCAGAAAGGTCGGGTACACGGGCAGACAGGAACTGATGAACAGGGGAAATTGATGAACAGGAATAAATATATTAACAGGGGGAAATTTATGAACAGGGGGAAATTGATGAACAGGAATAAATATATTAACAGGGGGAAATTATTGAACGGGGGAAATTGATGAACAGGTAACAGGGGAGGGCCTCCCCTTTTTCCACCTTTAACAGGGGAGGGCCTCCCCTTTTTCCACCTTTAACAGGGGAGGGCCTCCCCTTTTTCCACCTTTAACAGGGGAGGGCCTCCCCTTTTTCATACAAAGCCAGTTTTGCAGCATTTGCTTTTGCTTCTTTTTTTTTGTTTCCCATTCCAGTTTTGTACTGAATTCCATCAACAATGGCACAGAATGCAAAATAAGCACCTAAAACAATTCCTGTAGTTATGGTCTCCTTCAGTTCAAGTTCCATACGCTGCATTTGAACAAACTGGTGTAATGCAGAAACTGGATTCAAACCACCATGTTTATACTTCATGAGTGTTTGATTGTCACTGCTGTCCTCCTCAACGGTCTTGGTATGCAGAGGCTTACCGCTCGCCAAAAAACCTCCCATGCCACTCTCCACATCAATACTGCAAGAAGCAGGGGATATTGGCCCCATTTCTTCGCTGCCAAGTAGCTGCTGACTGCCCTCCTCAAATTGTTCATCCTCACTGTATAGTGGCGCTGAGCCCAGACCACATAGTAGATCTCTGGCTGAGGGAACCGGATGGAACCGTGGCCGGTTGAGGACAGGTAAGAGCCGCTGATCCGCTCCCGGGCCATGCCAACTAAGGGTTCTGTCTGACGTACCCACCGACTCTTGGCTGGGGTTGTCAGATGTCATCTGGGAGGAAGTGGATGACCTAGTCAACCAATCAAGAACCATTGGGTTGCTGAACAACACATGGCTGCTAGATGACAGCAGCAGTTCTGGCCTCACCGAGTGACCCCTGCTGCGATGTCCCCTTGCTGTGCTGTGACCTGGGCCTGCTCCAGGAATGTTTGTGCCACTGCCACTAGCAGGTGAAGAGCCTGCCACCTCTCTGTCTGACATACTGTTTGTTCTAAAATGTACAGACACTGTTTGATGAAGATATCTGCATGTGATAAATACACACCCTGTATTTGACTCCAAATGAACCCACTTACAAGCTTGGGTAACTCTTGGATATAAATTGCGCTCCACAAATGGCCAGGAAAAATTTACTTGTATGTGCCGTTTAAAAACACTGTATTTTACTGAATGTAAAAGCAAAAACAGGCTTAATTAACCTTCGGATATGAATTATGCTACAGGTGAAATTTCTTCTTTGGCGGTGCATAACAACATTTCTTTTACTGAACACAACTACAGAAAAATACTTAGTTAACCCTTGGATGTAAATTGCGCAAAAGAAATATGCTGCCAACAATTACCAGCTTTGTAGCATGTTAAAACAGCGTGTATTTTACGGAACACAACAACAGAAAAACTTGTAGTTAACCTTCGGATATGAATTATGCTACAGGCAAAATTTCTTCTTTGGCGGTGAAAAAGAACGTTTCTTTTAGTGACCACAACAGCAGAACAACGCTTAATTAACCCCTGGATCTAAATTGCGCAAAATAAATGAGCAACCAAAAATTAAGTGGTATTTGGATTGTAAAAACGCTGTTTCTTTAACTGAGTACAACAGGAACAGGCTTAAATAACCCTTGGATATTCAATGTGCTTAATAAATGAGCAGATAGCATTAAAATGTACATGCAGCTGCATTGGACTCACACTGGACTTCAGTTCCAATACCCCACAAAATCAGAATTAGAACGTAAGAGAAGCAGTCTCTGAGACAAGCTGTGACACCCCCCAAAAATCGCTGTATAAAAGTGAGTTCTTTAGTATGAGATATCATAAGCAGCAGCAGCGGCGGCAGCACCTTCCCTACACAGTACAGTGAGAGCGGTATGAGCTGCCAGTGTCGCGGACGGACTTATGTAGTGCGGTGACGTCACAGAATCCCGCCGGTCTCTGATTGGCTTCATCTCTGCACATGTCATGTAGTCTACGCCTTTCTTCCTCCCAGACTTCTTTGCCCCATGTAACGCCATGTGCTCACAGCCATTTTATCAATCAAAAACACGCTTCGTTCCCGCGAATCACCCCAAACTTCGACTTTGTTCAGAATCGAAGTTTTCCTGAAATTCCACTTCATTAGAATCAATTCGCCCATCTCTAGTTATAATACTGGTGTCTTCCTATATGGCAGGAGTGATTTTTACTGTACGGTGTACTGCTGAGATGATGAACAGTGTCTATGTGGAATACGCATAAAAAATAGTGACAGGAACATACATTTTTTTCTCTGTAAAATTAGGTGTGGCAGTTCACGATGTAGTATGAAAAATACTGTGGAAACCCAGCTCTACTGAGCAAAACTCAACACAGAGGGCCGAGACCCCAGATGTTCTAGGAACCTAGCAATGCCCCTGACTTAATACAACATGGAATCAACAATCTAATGGAGTCAACTTAAAATACGTTTTCTCAATAATATCTTACAATTACAGGGGATTAGGAGTAACAAATTAGGTTGAAAATGATAACATACACTTAATGTAGATGAAAGCTCAAATACCTTACACAGAAAGTAGTTCAACATAGCCAACATATTCTGGAAAGCATATTTTAAAATATAAAATGACAATGTGAATTACCGTTCCAAGAGAACAAAACACATTAGTTTAGGAAATAGAAAGTGAACCCGACATGATGATTGCTGAGGATGCTCCCTCAAAGTTTGAGGAGGCTCCATTAATTTCTGAGGATGCTCCATAAATGATACATAAATGACACATAATACACTGTAGTGAGAATGCATCCTTGACTCAACCATACAATAGTGCTATATTACAAATCCCCCACTTGAAATAAGACGTCCTCGGCAACCGGCTGGGTTGAGGATGCCAATCTGGAACAGGATTCAGGATAAATTGTGTTCTTGCACTAAGTGGTAGGATCCTTTAGGGATTCCTCCAGTGTGTGGAAATCATACTTGTTTATGCAAAATTTAAACATCTTGAAGTGCAATTTATAATAGATAACTTGTATTCCTGAAACTAGTGACACATGCCTGACATGATCCTGACTTTTTTTTTAAATTTTATATATATTTTTTTTTCTACTGTGATGTATTCCTAAAATGGTCCTCAATTATTCGCCCCATGCTTGCGAACAGGGAAACTATTTTCAAGTTTCAGCTAGGGTCAGCTGCAATGTAGACTCCTTTTATTTGTTGCTCTGAAGTAGTGTCCAATGTCCAGCTGGGCCCATCATGGTTCATGAACTTCTGCACTAGCTTCCCTGGTGATTTGGCTGGCTTGCCAGCAAGTAGGAGCTTCACCCTCATAGTCCACTTGGAACAGTTTGGCCACAGCATAGAACTTGGGGAGTGTGACTGGATAGTCACTGAGGTTAATCAGGCAAACTGGTACATTTTCAGAGGAGACAGTCACTAGGCTCCATATGGCCTTGACAAACAGGCGCACTTCCACCTCAATGGGTTCCAGGAGGATAAAAAGTCAAAAGAGGTTAATGAGCTCACCGGACTTCTGCTGCAGCTGCTAGGAAAATTCTTGGGCTGGCATGCCTCGCTTTCTCCGCTATACAGCTTGAGCTGCTCACCTGAGCTGTATACTCTCTGTCGAAGTAATTGGAGATTTGTTATCTGGACCATAGGCTACTAGTAGTCCAGCAGTGAAATTTGGTGGCCTGAGCTGTCAACCACAGATAACCAGAGCTTGGATGGCTGAAGCAAATCAGAAACTTCCCAATGTTTCTTGTAGACACCTAGTTGAATGGTGGTCACTTGGGAACTGGCGTTGATAAGAGTTAACCATACAGTTATTCGAGGTCATGTTGAGACATATCAGTGACCCTATATTGGCTCTCTAGATGGACCCTCGGGGTCGTCCTTACTCTTGGAGGCCTGTAGTTTAACTGGAAACACGTGTTCGCTTGGTGCCCAAACCTAAGTCAGACACGGCAAAATAGCTTAGGTGGATGACTTTCCTGAGCTGATGGAGTCCTTCTGGCGGGACCCTGAAGTTGAGATGGTGGCATAACAGGAAGGGCTCTTGCAGGTGCCTCCGATGCCTCAGAAGTAGACGGTTGGCTTGTTAGAGTCTCTAGCCACTTGACGAGGGTCTCCAGGCGAATCGGCACGATCCTTCAGATAAGCGATAGCTTCCCAATATACAATCCAAAAATGGAGTCATATCTCACAAATAAAACAATCCATGCTTTATTTAAAAAAAAAAACATATTAAGTACACATACAAAAGAGGAAACCAAAAAGAGACAGACAGTAGTGCTAAATAATTATTATAAAGTTACATTCAATACCATTACAGACAAGGGGTTGTTTATTCTCTTGCCCAAAATAGTTTATAAACTTATGCCCAAAAATAACCCAAATATTATATAATCAGACAATTGTCTGGTGCACAAAAAAACCAAGAAAAATACTATATGGCTTATCAAAAATCTGTAATAGATAAATCACTTATTACATGTAAGATAACAGTAAAAAACCCTACTCTATACTATTATTTCATTATCCACCCAAACACTTCAATAGGGCCAAAAAGTTTTCATATAAATCAAAAGTGTTTTAAGTAAAACAGATAAATATAGCATAATTATACCCATAGTGAGGAAAGAATAGCGCCACTGCTGCCGCATCCCAATGTGTTTTGCCTCACTAGCATCTTCAAAGGACAAGAATGTACTTACCAAGCGATCTATAAATACTCCCATACTCCTAATCACCCAACGGTACAGCTCCAATCTCAGCAGCACTACTCTGCCTCACTTCCGGCAGTCTAACTCTAGTGAGCATGAACCGGAATGCGCGCTTCCAGTCATGGCCCAGAATCTCTCACAGACACCAGAATGAGACATAAGGACTCGGTCTCAAAGCAATGCACATGCACATTACCAGACATTATAACAAATGCTGCTTCCCCACATATAGCTGGATAACTATATAAGCCTCGCCATCAGCCTATAAAATGTTAATTGCACAACTGTATATTATATGAAGTGCAAATAATTTAAAGTGAGAGAGTGCAAAAATAACTGCAATAAAGTGTTTAGTGCAAGTATTAATTACATCATATGCAATGAAATAAAAGCAAACTTACAAAGAATCAATTATGAAATAAACCTACAGTGAGAAATTGTTACAGTGTTAATGAATTTAGATGTAATAGCATGACAAAATAAATAAAGATTACATAATTACAGAAATTTGCAATACAGTGATTATTACTAGAGATGGGCGAATTTCTCGAAATTCGGTACGCTCACTTTGCCGAATTTCACGACAAAAAATAACTTCGTTCCGAATTACTTCGGGACGAATCACGTTAAAAATCAGCTATTTCCATGCTGCACAGAGCCTGCAGGGTTCTGTAGAACATTGTGCCATGCTTAAATATGCAGTGGGAGCTTGGTTTGGTCTTCATACAATGTTGTGTTTTAGTATGACACACACATGACTGCCGCCGCTCTTAGAATCGCTTCACTATAAAATTCCCTGGGCACTTAAGAGGGCAAAACTGACCAAAAAACTGAAGCGGGAATGTTGCCTGATAAAGTCATGCCAGAGAAAGCTGGAAAAAAACAAGCTGAGAGCTCAGGTGGCAACATTAGTGACAGAGTGTGGAGGTGACGGTGGCAGCCACAGCAGCATGAGGTCAGACAGTGGCACAATGACATTCTGGAGGTGGCAAAAACAGGAGTAGGCCACAGAGTGGCACAATGACACAGTATGGAGGTCACGGCAGCAGCAGCATGAGGTCAGAGAGTGGCACAATGACATTCTGGAGGAGGAAAAACAGGAGTAGGCCACAGAGTGGCACAAAAACAGAGTGGAGGTGACGGCGGCAGGGCAACAGCATGAGGCGAGAGTGGCACAATGACACGTGTGGAGGTCACGGAGCAGCCCAGCAGCGCATGAGGGTCAGCAGTGGCACAATGACCAGTGTGGAGGTGGGGTGGCAATCCCAGTCCTTTTGGTAAATAGGGTTTGGGGTGGTGATGGGAAAACTGTCCAGTTTTGTGTTGACCCCTAAGGCATTGGTGTGTGGAAATCCGGCCGCCCCGCCTGATTCATTTGACAAAGGGTCGTCTTTCACATTTCCCATGGAAAAGGGGTTTCCCCTTTGGGGGTAACAAGCCCCGCCGACTGTCACCCGCTCTGATGCCAAAATATAGCCGGGAAGGACAGCTTCTCCACTGAAAAAACTCGGCAATTGCGGCCACAACCAGTTTGGCCCCCAGTAGCCAGGGATCTTTAACTGGGGGGGCAAGTGCTGTCCAAGTAGGCCCAACCTGTTGGTTCGGGTTGCCAAAGGTCCGCTGCTGGCTGCTAGCGACTCCCTTTCCCTCACTGGCGGGTAAAGAAAGCTGCTCATCGTGATCCGGGCTTGGGTTGCTGCGATGGAGTGGTATCTCCTACTCACCCCCCTTCCCCAGCAGCCGCGGGAGTAGTAGGGTCGCTAAAGAACCCCCGGTCAGACCGGGCAAAGGGGGGAGGGATGCCCACTAGGCCGGCCAATGACAGGGGATTTCCCTATAGTTTTTGAGTTTGTCCCCTCTAATAGCTGGAAAAAGGCTCCATTTTGGCCCCGGTTTTGCGAGGGTCCATTGGGAGGGAGAGCCAGAAGTACCCCTCTGCGGATGTGACATTCGGCTGTCACAGCCAGGCAAACAGCATGCTGCAGGCACTGCCAAGTACTCCGAGGGGCCCCCTGCCTCCATCCCCCAATGTTTACTGCCCGGGCTTGCGGGTCATTGCCCACTTCCATCTCACTACCTCCCCCACTGCTCCTGCCCCTCCCTCTTGCACTGGGTAAAAAATCCACTCATTTCACCAGACTCTTCTGCTCCAATTTCCTCCCCCATTTCCCCCCCCGGATCATTGGCCGCGGATGTAGTCCCCAAAAACGTCTCCATCCCCTGCCCAACATTTTTTTCAGCATCTTTTCCGGACTGAAGCGTCGAAAGACATTTTTTTCCCGTAGTCGGCGACTGAAATTATGTGGCCCCTTAAAGGCCTAACAAACGGCGGGTGTACGCTGACGCCACTGGCTCATCAAGTTACACAGGGGAGTACTTCGTCCGCCTGGATCATCAAAAAATGTTAATGGCCTTTCTCTGTTCATCAGTGGGGTCCAACATTGCAGGCGGGGAATTCCAAGGTGGAAACATCAAAAGGTGTGTGGGGGAGGCCTTTCTGCTGCTGAACTGAGGAGGGTGTTGCTGGCTTTGTGGGAAGGGATGAAGTGCATGCACAGTTTCCGGGCCATTTTTAGAATTTTCTGAAGTCGGGGGAAAAAGACTTCAGGAAGTTTTTCACAACCAGATTGAACACGTGCGCCATGCGGGGCGCATGGACCACCCCTCCGGGGTTTGTAGCGCGGACACCATGTTCTTCCATTGTCCGTCCCTGGTTCGGATTTGCAGTTGGCGCGGAGAAAGCCACACATCGATTTCTTGCTGCATGACGGGGGCATTTCCTCCCTGGTGACTTCGTTCACCGAGGGCAAGCCAGGTAAACTGCGTGACACCGCTGTGCCCTACACATGTGGTAGATGGAGAGTACTTGTGGGGCTGGATGGGGGTTGGTGGAGGAGGGGGCGGACATTGGCGCAAGAGCCGCAGTTTGACAAAGTGGAGGAGAAAGCGGCGTCTCCTGCCAAGTTTTTGGTGTCCCTGGGAGGAAAGCCATTCCCCCAGTGGGCCGTAAAGCGTACGGCCCTGCCCGTAGTTAAGCTCCAACGTCCTGCTGCCGTGCAACGGGAAAAAACCCGAAACCCAAAGGGAAAGGGCCCCCTTTTTTTTACAATTTTGAAGTGCGGGGTATCCTTTTGGAAAAAAGAAATTAGGTTTGGGAACTCTCCTTTCCGGTCGGCACAACATTAGTTCTTGAACGGTGCAGGTCCACCATTTGGAAAGGGAGGACTGCAGCCCCAACAACTTGGACGGATACGGTCACTTCTGCACCTTAGGAGGGTTGGCCATACTTTGTCTTTTTGCAATCCCCTCGTAAAAGCCCTGCTGGGCCATGATTGCGAGGAGCGGGAAATTGGACGGGAGGACCCCAAAGAGAAAAGCCCCCCTTCTGAGAGGTGGTGGAGCCTTGACGGTGCAATGGCATCGGGGCCACTTTTGCGCGGCGGAGGATGGCCACCACATTTGAGCCCTTTCCCCCAGGCCCCGGAGGGACGCTGCATTGTTGGCGGGGCCGTGGTGCCAACATTAGCTCCCCCCCCTGCTTCACTTTCTGCCCACAAAATTCTACATTCCCCATATTGGCTTCTCCGGTGTCTTAGCAAAGAACTGCCCACCGCCGAGTATCAATTTTACCCCCAAATTTCCGTACTGGTGAACTACCGCCGCTGCCTCGTGACCCCTGTGCCGCTACTTTCTTGGCCCTGGAAGTGGGTTTTTTCCCCCCGGGCTGCTTGGCCCCCGGCCTCGCATCTGCTACCTGCTGACTCACAGCCACAAAAACCCACTTGCTCCCGACCGCAAGCTGACCCCCTCTCTCCTGCGAGATAAACCCCTTGCCCCCCCCCCCGGGCCCCCAAGTGCGGTCGGCACTCTCATCATTTGGTTTCAATGTCATGCTGTCCTCATACCGGTTTGGGTTGCAGAGGCGACCCCTCAAAACATGACCCCCAGCCACTCCCCCCCATCATACTTTGGCCTATGCAAGAAGCAGGGAATTGGCCCCATTTCTTCGTGCCAATAGCTGCTATGCCCCCTCAAATTGTTCACCTGCATATATGGCGCGAGCCCAGACCACATGTAGATTTTGGGGCTGAGGGAACCGAATGGGACAGAGGGGGTTTGAGTAAATGGTGAGGGCCGTGACCCGCTCCCGGGCCATGCCCAAATAATGGTTGTGTCTGACTTCCCGCCCACTTTGGCTGGGGTTTTCAGATGTATTGGGAGGGAAATGGAAACCTACAAAAATCAAGAACCATTGGGTTTTAAATCAAAACACGGGCCCCTAGTGACGCGGCAGTTGTGGCCCCACCCCTGTGGAAAGTCCCCTTGCTGTGCTGTGACCTGGGCCCTGGAATGTTTGTGCCCCTTTCCACTCGAGGTAAAGCCTGCCACATCTCTGTCTGACATACTGTTTGATCTAAATTTTTACAGACACTGTTTGTAAGATTTCTGTTATGTAAAAACACCCCTTTTTTTTGATCCAAATGAAAAAAACCCTAAGAAACTTGGGTAACCCTTGGGTATAAATTTCGCTCCACAAAAGGGGGAGGAAAAATTGACTTTTATTTTTGGGGTTTAAAAACTCTGTGTTTTACTGAATATAAAAAAACACAAACAGGCTTTTAAATTTAAACCTTTGGGTATGAATTTGCTCAATTTTTTTCTGGGCGGTGAAAAACAAAAATTTTTTTAGACAAAAATGCAAAACGCTTAATTTAACCCTGGATGTAAATTTCGCAAAAGTATTGAACAACCCAAAAAAAACGAGCTTTGTGGATGTACAATGGGGTGTTTTTTTTTACGCTACAAAAAGAGAAAAAATTTTTAATTAACCTTGTTGTGAATTAGGCTCAGGGAAAAATTTTTTTTTTGGCGGTGGAAAAACGGTTTATTTTATCACCACAGCAGAAAACAAAGTTTTTAACCCCTGGATGTAAATTGCGCCAAACAATTAAGCAACCCAATTACGAGCTTGAAGGTGTTACAATGGGTGTTTTCCGTACACAAAAAAAGGAAAAAATTGTAATTAACCTTATTGGTAATTAAGCTACAGGAAAAATGTCTTTTTTGGCGGTGAAAAACGGTTTATTTTAGTCACCACAGCAGAAAAACAAAAGTTAATAACCCCCGGTGTAAATGGCCAAACAATTAAGCAACCCCAAAATTACGAGCTTTGTAGCGGTTACAATGGCTGTTTTCTACCCTACACAAAAAGAGAAAAAATTGTAAAAACCTTCATTTTGAAAAAGCTACAGGAAAAATGTCTTTTTTGGCGTGAAAGACGGTTTATTTTAGTACCACAGCAGAAAAAAAACGCTTAATTAACCCCGGTTTTAAATTGCGCCAAACAAATTGAGCAAAAACCCCAAAATACAGCTTTGTAGCGTTTTACAAGGGGTGTTTTTACGCTAACAACAAAAAAAAATTTTTAATTAAACCCTTTGCTTGTGAATTAGGCTAAGGAAGTATATTTTTTTGGCGTGAAAACGGGGTTTTTTTTAGTCACCACGCAGAAAAAAAAACGCTTAATTAATCCCTGGATGTATATTTCGCCCAAAAAATTGAGCAACCACAAACTACGAGCTTTTTTGGTTTAAAATGGATTTTTTTCTAGCTACACAGCAAGAGAAAAAATTGCAATTAACCTTCGCTTGGAATTAGGTACAGGAAAATGTTTTTTTGGCGGGGAAAAGACGGTTTCTTTTAGTCCCACAACAGCAAACAACGCTTATTTAAACCCCGGATGAAATTTCGCAAAAAAATTGAGCAACCAAAAAAATACGAGCTTTGTATCGTTTTACAATGGCGGTTTTCTACGCTCACAACAAGAGAAAAAAATTGTAATTAACCTCGCTTGTGAATTAGGCTACAGAAAAAATTTTTTTTTGGGGGGTGAAAGACGGTTTTTTTGTCCCCAGAGAAAAACAACGCTTAATTAACCCTGGATGTAAAATTTCGCCAAACCCAAATTTAGCAACCACAAAATACGAGCTTTGTAGGGGTTTTCAATGGGTGTTTTTTCGCTACACAGAAGAGAAAAAATTGTAATTAAACCTTGCTTGTGAAAATTTGGGTGCGGAAAAAGTATTTTTTTGGGGGTGAAAGACGGTTTATTTTGTCACCCACAGCAGAAAAAAACAACCTTAATTAACCCCTGGATGTAAATTGCGCCAAAAATTGGGAACCCCAAACTCGAGCTTTGTAGCGTTTTTCAATGGGTGTTTTCTACGCTAACAACAAAGGGGAAAAAAAATTGTAATTAACCTTCACTTGTGAAATTGGCTACAGGAAAAATTTTTTTTTGGCGGTTTTAAAGACGGTTTTTTTTGTCACCACAGCAGGAAAACAACGCTTTTAATTTCCCCCGGATGTAAATTGCGCCAAAACAAATTTAGACACAAAACTACGACTTTGGCGTGTTACAATGGGTTTTTTCTTTTGCTACACAAAACAAGAGAAAAATTGCAAATTCCTTCGCTTGGAATTAGGCTACAGGAAAAAATGTATTTTTTGGCGGTGAAAAACGGTTTTTTTTAGTCCCCCAACAAACAAACAACGCTTAATTAACCCTGGATGTAAATTGCGCAAAAGAATTGAGCAAAAAAAAAACTACGAGCTTTGATGTGTTACAATGGCGTGTTTTTACGCTACACAACCAAAGAAAAAAATTGTAATTAACCTTTGCTTGTGAATTAGGTACAGAAAAAAAAAAGTATTTTTTGGGGTGAAGGAAAAGGTTTTTTAGTCACCCCAGCAGAAAAAAACGTTAATTAACCCCTGGATGTAAATTGCGCCAAAAATTTAGCAACCCCAAAAAAATACGAGCTTGTGGTGTTACAAAGGGGTTTTTTTAGTACCGCAAGAGAAAAAATTGTAATTAACCTTCGCTTGTGAATTAGGCTGCAGGAAAATGTATTTTTTTTGGGGGTTTTTAAAAGCGGGGTTTTTTTAGTCACCACAGCAGAAAAAAAAACGCTTAAATTTAAACCCTGGAGTAAATTGCGCCCAAACAATTTTAGCAACCACAAATACGAGCTTTGTGCGTTTTTTCAATGGCGTGTTTTTCTACGCTACAAACAAGAGAAAAAAAATTTTAATTAACCTTCACTTGTGATTTGGTAAAGGAAAAATTTCTTTTTTGGCGGTGAAAGACGGTTTATTTTATCACCAAGAGGAAAACAACGCTTAATTAACCCCCGATGTAAAATTTCGCCAAAAATTTAGCAGCCCCAAACTACGAGCTTTGTAGCGTGTTACAAAGGCGGGGGTTTTTTTTACGTACACAAAAAGAGAAAAAATTGTAAATTAACCTTGCTTGTGAATTAGGTCAGGAAAAAATTTATTTTTTGGCGGTTTAAAAGACGGTTTCTTTTAGTCCCACAAATCAGAACAATGTTAATTAACCCCCGGTGTAAATTCGCAAAAGAATTGGCAAACCAAAAATGAAATGGTATTTGTATTGTAAAAAAGCGTTTCTTTAAATGAATACAACAGGAACAGGCTTAGATCCCATTGGATATTCAATGTGCTGTGAGAGTAGCATTAAAAAGTTATGCGCTGCATTGGAGCACACTGGACTTCAGATCCAATACCCCACAAAATCAGAAATAGAACGTTAAAAGAAGCATCTCTGAGACAAGCTGAGACAACCCCCAAAAATTGCTGTATAAAAATCAGTTCTTCGTAAGAGCTATTACAAGCAGCCGCGGCAGCACCTTCCCTAATCAGTACAGTGAGAGCGGTATGAGCTCCTAGCATCGCGCCCGGGGACTTTATATAGTGCGGTGACGTCACAGAATCCCGCGGCCCTCTGATTGGCTTCATCTCTGAACATGTCATGCAGGTTTATGCCCTTCTTCCTCCCAGAGTGCTTTGCCCCATGTAACTCCATGTGCTCGCAGCCATTTTATCAATCAAAAGCACACTTCGTTCACCCGAAGTCCCCCAAACTTCGACTTTGTTCAGAAACAAAGTTTTCCTGAAATTCCAAACGAATTCCACTTCGTTAGAATCGATTCGCCCATCTCTAATTATTACAATAAAAATGCAATGGTGACAAAATGTTACAACAATGGTAAATAGATATGAACAACTCAAAGTTCGTTCCCAATATATAGGATTAGTTCTATAAGGTGGGGTATAGTAAAAGATGTTAATCAGGTCGAAGTTGGGGGTACAACAAATCTAAAAAATCATGAAGCAATTACTAAATTTAAAAATAGTAAAGTAAAAAAGATCAAAAAAGTCAACACATCCAATTTAAATGACAAAGAAAGGATTCAGAGGAATGATGCAAAGCCTAACTTCTCATTCAACCCAACTGTATACAATGGGGCACATTTATCAATGGTGCCTAACTCTTAGAAAACATAAAGTTAGACTAGACAGTTTTGGGCCACATTTATCTAAATAAACAATGGGCCACATTTATCAAAGAGTTGATAAATCTGACGCAGGTTAGAACTGTCTAGTCTAAGTTTGGACCACTGATAAATTGGATTAATTTTTACGCCAGAAACTGCGTCAAAATTCTGGTGCATTTAAGCCATGACCCAATTCCCATGAAACCACACCCTCTTTTACGAGGCCAGGCCCACTTTGTTGAACGAGGTGCAGAAGCATCCAAAACTGTCTAAAACACATAGTAAATGTGGCAAAAAGCTTGTAAGACATTGGGGCAGATTTATCAAGGCAGTTGCGCCAGAATTCCGTCTCAATTTGCGCCAAAAAACAGCTTTTCGCCACATTTACTATGGGTTTTGGACAGTTTCAGGCACTTCTGCGCCGCGTCCGACAGAGGGGGCGTGGCTTTGTAAAAATAGGCTTCGTTTCACGGAAAGGGAGCGTGGCTTAAATGCGACTAAAATGTGCCAGGATGTGCGACCAAATTCTGGCGTAAAAGTAAGCCAACTTAAAGATGGTACAAACTGAGACTAGACAGTTATAACCTGTGCCAGATTTATCAACACTATGATAAATTTGCCACATTTTAAGACTGTCTAGTCTAACTTTACATTGTCTAAAAGTAAGACACTTTTGATAAATCTGCCCCATTATTTTTGGCACAAATTGAGCCAGAATTCTGGCGCAACTGACTTGATAAATCTGCCCCATTGTATTCAAGGTTATAATCCATTTACATTCTTTTTTCTCTAACATTTGTTTCACGTTTCTACCACGAATCCAGCAGTGGTCACAATCAATTCCTATAACTCTAAATAAGCCAAATTTGCAGTCATGGAACTGAAGAAAGTGTTTGGGAATGGTTTTCAATAGAGAAAAATCCTGGCAATTTTAGGCAGTCAAGACGTATCTCATACGTACCCTTGTCCTTATGTGTAGCTCTCTAGTAGATAAACCAACATATGATTTTGGATAACTACACATCGCAAGATACACAACATTGCTGGTGTTGAAATGTAATTGAATATTTTTATTGTATGTATGTTTCTTTGATAAGGACTGGAAAGTAGATAATCTCCACAGGGGAAAAAACACAACCTTGGCCCCAAACTGCCATAGCAGTTCTTCTTCTCCAGCACAGAATGACTTCTCACTAAGAGGTCTTTTAAAGTGTGTCACCTTTTAGCTGACATCATTGAGAAATCTGACAATAAATTCCTAAAAATTGATCTATCTGAACAATTGGCCAGTGTTTTTTAAGAATTTGTCTCATGGTAGACCACTGAGGATTAAAGCTGGAAGTAAACCTGCCATTAATATTCTCAGATTTTTTTTAAGGGTACTTTTTCACAATGATTCTTTTTTGGGCTCTTGTTTTGTGGGCTCTTAAATACCCACTGTTAATCTTTCTACTACTGTTTCCCCTATCCCTGAATCAGGTTTTTAAATCAGTGGATTGAGACTCAAATTTTTTTTTTAGATGAGCAGATCCGCCTCATCCTGAGGAACGAACCAATCGGAACAGTCTTAATGGTTGAAGGATTGTGAAAAGTTGTAGCATGTAACAATGAATTGACCAACGTGCTCTTCTTAAAGACATCAGTCTGGAGATACAGTATCCATGTTGATCAGCTTAGATAGTAGATCAAGGAACTCTACTTTATGTTTGTCATATTTAAATGTTAACTTGATATTTAGGGAGTTCAAGTCCTTCATTAACTCCTGAAGCTGATTCTCAGAACCCTGCCAAAGCATCCAGCACAGGGTCAGCATAATGAGCCCCATAACAATGGAACATTAACCTTTCCCAAAACCAAGGAATAGATTTGCATACGACGGCGCAAAGGCTGCGCCCTTCGCAGTGCCATGTTTTTGAAAATAAAAAACATCCTTAAACACAAAAAAGTTATGTCTCAATGTAAAACGTAAGAGTTATAAAATCAAATCACATATGTGACTGTCCAGATTGCTCATCCCCAGGAAAAAGCAGACCGCTTGGATCATCATAATGCAATATACTCGTCCCAGGACATCAGTTGTGTCCCTAACATGTGATGGTAATGTTTCTTCAATGAGAGCATGGCCTGTCCCGAATACATCTCCATCTATAAATCCAATTTGACTGTTGGTCATTAAGATCCCTTCCAATTTGACATTGCTTATCTCTTTTTCCCAGCGTTAAACATCTTTGTCCAGTTCCACATTAAATGCTTCCTGGTCCTCATAGAAAGTTCTAATTTTATTTTACCCTGCAATTCAATAATCTGAATATCATCTGCTTCCAAAGTCTCCTAAATTGATTGAATTAGACGTTCCATAAAACCCTAAGAGCAACCAGAGCGATAAAGTGATGGCTTCTGACAGGGGCGTCGCGAGGCATTTTTATCCGGGGCTTGTGCCCCGAATAAAAGTGGCAGTGCCCGAACTGTGGTCGTAGTGGGCTGTGGTCCTGGAGCGTCGACCATCTCTTCAACTGTATGTGCGTCTTCTGGAAGCACATACACTTGAGCGGTACCGTGGAGCAGAGAGCAATAGTTCCCTGCTCCGCGGAGTATCCCAGTGAGCCATAATTAGGCTTGCGGCCCTCCAGAGTATTCAGCACAGGCGGCGTGAGAAAGTCATCACGCTGCCTGTGCAACATCATGAAGTTACGCCGCCATTGTGCATCATTGTATATCTTGAGGACATCTTGATTTTTTCACCTAACCCAGAAGTTCATCGTGGCCATGTGTACCAGGTTCTAAGACACCTGCAAAGCAAAAATTGAACAGCCCAGTCTAACCTTTCTCGGGTACATTGTCTCTGACAGGGGACTTCAGATGGACCCTGCAAGGTGTCATCTGTCCTACAATGGCCCTGACCAGTTGATTTATGGGCCGTACAGTACTTCCTGGGTTTTGCAAATTATTATCAACAGCTCCGCACTTCTCCACCATGGTGGCACCTAAAGTGGCGAATACCAAGAAGAACAGAAATCCCAAATTCTGGCCACCTGAAT